>CM031625.1:46923294-46949221 GCA_018398815.1 Conus ventricosus
GAGAGAGAGAGACAGAGAAACAGAGAGAAGAGAGAGAGAGAGAGACAGACAGACAGAAGACAGACACATAGACACATAGACACAGATGACAGAAGACTGACGGACAGACAGGCAAACAGACAGACAGGTAGAGACGGAAAGAAAGAAGAAGAAGAAGAAGAAGAAGGAGAGAGAGAGAGAGAGAGAGAGAGAGAGAAGAGAAGAGAGAGAGAGAGAGAGAGAGAGAGAGAGAGAGAGAGAGAGGAGAGAGAGAGAGAGTGGTGTGTGTGTGTGTGTGTGTGTTTTCAGTCGCCTAAATTTCTCACTGACGCCTAGGAAGGAAACGTCACCGGTCCTTGAATTGCTTGCACAAAGTCCTTTTTTCTGCTTTTCTCGTTAAATGTATTTGTACTGTCCGTGTTCCCTCTGTCCTTCCATAAAGTCTTAATGAGCTGTCGTCATCCATACTGCATGAGAGATTGTCACCAGCAGACAAGGCTCTCTGACATCTCACAGGGAACACTGCTTAACTTCAGTAGTCGGGATGGAGAAACGAAGGCAACGTACTGGGTGTAGCTGCCATTTCCCTGTGTGCGGTTTGTTTGTGTAAGACCAACAGGACATCTGACTGCTAGATGGTCTCAGTTAAATGCTTGGTCACTTTCTCCTTTGTCGTGATATCCTTCTCCATGTTTTCTTCCCTAAGATTTTTTTTCTATTTGCCTGAGTTTCCCTCCATCCAGCTGACTACTTACGTTAAGCAATGTTCCCTTTGAGATGTCAGTGACCTTTGTCTGCTGGTTACGATCTCTGTTGTGAATGTCTTTCGTGTGTGTGGTGTGGTGTGTAGTGTGTGTGTGTGTGTGTGTGTGTTGTGTGTGTGTGTGTGTGTGTGTGTGTGTGTGTGTTTTAACAGTCAGATAATCTGCCTTTTGATGTACTATTTGAGGGCAAAACTATCGTCAACATTGTTTTCGGATGCTGACATTTGTGAATTCTGATTTTGTACCAGGTGGCCTTCCTATTTTTTCAGATTCGATGTCTTCTTCGCAATGGACCTGTAAACATAGACAGACAGACAGAGAGAGACAGACAGACAGACAGACAGACCAGAGACAGAATATTTAGTAAGGTAAAGGGACTCCATGTACGGCTCTTTTCCAAGTTTCACCCAGTGAGAAAAGCAAATGTGTGGCCCAACAAAAATGTACAATTTTTTTAAAGTCCATGTGAAAAGTATTATTTGTGACAGACAGACAAATAGACAGAGACAGAGACAAGTTGTGTACAAAAGTTACATGATGTTGGCACATATGAACTGAGACTATTGCAAATACACTGAGCCTTGAAAAACAATGTTTCAGTGCATGAGTCAAGTGACAGTTTGAGAAAGAAAGAGAGAGAGGGAGGGAGAAGAGAGGAGAGAGAGAGAGAGAGGAGAGAGAGAGGAGAGAGAGAGGAGTGAGAGAGAGAGAGAGAGAGAGAGAGAGAGAATTGGTTGAGATCAAATCGTTTCAGACAGAAAAAAGCAAAATTTAATCATCAAACATCTAGGCATCCACAATTAAAAGCATACTCGATATTAAACAACTACAACAACCAGTGCCTAACTACATGCTATACTTCTAATTTTAAATGACTTGTGCAAGAAAATAGCAAAACTTTTTTACAGTAGTTTCATTTGTAGTTGCCATTAGTAATGAAAGTCGAAATGAAGAAGGATGTCTACGATATTTTTAATGAATGAAACTGATTCCTCAGGTCACTTAGAGCGGGACAGCACAACACAAAATGAACTTCATTTTCTTCGGTCCATTTACAAAGAGGACATGTCATTTTCAAGTTTTTTTATGCTTCTTATAACGATAATAATGAACAGAAAGATCAGAAATGCCTAATCTGAACTTTGTCATGATATATTTTAAATGATTATCCATTTCAATAGATGAATATTACTGGCACACAATGTATAGATCTGAACTGTCTATAAAAAGCAAATCGGTCACTTTCATGAACGTGACAAGACCATTCTTGCCATCTGCAGTTATCAATCTATTCCAAAATGCACGAGGAAATCCATTTATGCCCCACGCTCTGTTGTAGCCAAACATAGCCAATCCAAGTTTAGTAATGTAGTCCTCACGTTAGAAACCCCAGTTTCTTTTCCCTCCACTATCCAAATCATACAAGATATTATATGCTTTCTGGGCAACCTTGACATTTCCATTTGTGTTATTTTCAACTAATAACGTATGCAAGCTGTCGCAGAATTCAAATATATTGGATATCTGTTTACTTCGCCGTAGACTAAATCGTTAGGTGTTCGCATTGCTCACTCTTAGAAACTTTTTCAATGCAAATAAATGGACATTTTCACAATAAACAGCAGAATCATAAAGACACCAGATTTCAGCTCCATACTGAGCGATAGGCTGTACCTGAGAATCGAACAATTTTATACATAATTTCAAAGACTGGTTTTCTAATTTTGATAAGTGTTGCATGATTACATAGGAGTGCACGCTTAGCACTACTGGCAAGATCCTTGCATGCAAAAGTAAAGCTTAATTTTGTTGAAAAATATATTCCTAAATATCTATATACGTTGACCACAGGCATAATACACTCCATTATAAGTCCACCTTTCTCTAATTCCCTGAAATCCCACCCTTTCTTAACCCAATTATATTGCTTTTTGACATGTTAATTGTTAACTGAAGTGACGATGCAGATCGTGATAGATTATTTAGTTGAGTTTGTAAGCCAATAACAGTTTCAGACATCAGAACAACATCGTCTGCCAAGAGCAGAATAAACAACTCACGAGCATCGCAAGTAAATTGTGCACCATGTTTCTATTTCTAACAACCTCTGATGTTAACTCATTAATGAAAAGAGAAAATAAAGCAGGACTGCACAATCCCTTGTTTTACACCCGAGGTACACCTGAATGTAGTTAGTCATGTTTCCTCCACACCGAACCTTCGCTTTAAACACAGGAATACATGCTAACTATGCATCTAAACAGTTTTCCATGAACACCAGCTTTATAGAGAACAGGCCACAGAATAGTTCTATTAACAGAATCAAATGCTTTTTCAAAATCTATAAAAGCGACATGCAGCTTACGATTTAAAGAAAACTGTTTTTGCACCAAAGCCATCAAAGTAATATATGATCAACAGTTGAATAATTGCGCTTAAAACCTGCCTGATATTCGCCAGTGGTATTATTATCTTCAACCCATTCCTGTAATCGGCGATTGATAATAGTGCTGTATAATTTACAACTAGCATCACTTAAAGAAATTCATCTATAATTATTAGGATCATTCACGTTGCCTTTCTTGTACAGTGGTAGAACAATACTTCCGTCCAATGTTCAGGATAAATTCCCTTATCAAATATAGAATTGAAGAAGGTTACAAAAGTTCATAATCAGGTCAGTTTTACAAGCATACCTCAGCAGCTCACCAATTACACAGTCCGGTCCAGGAGCTTTACATTTCGTATTTTTTCTTAGAGCAAACATTACTTCCTCTTTTGAAATTGGACGACTTAAATAATCATCCTCTCCTTCATTATGATCCAGTTGTAACCCGCTGTTAGGATCTACGTCTTTCGTTAGAAGTGACTTAAAAATGTTCGTACCAGGTTTCAATACTGACGCTGTTCACTGGTTGTTTTCTTTTTAAAATTGAAATTCGTTTTTGTACATTCTTTCCAAAAATTCTTCTTTAATTTTGCATAGTTTTACGCGTTAGCTCTGTGTGAATGTGTGTTGTTAATTTGCTTGCTCATGTTAAATTTTACTTGTTGTTAAGTGTTCTTACTCGCATTTTGCGTCTTGTGTGTGTGTGTTGTGTGTGTGTGTGGGGGGGGTGGTGTTGGGGGGGGGGGGTGTGTTGTTTGTGTGTTGTGAAGTATTTTGTGTGTGTGTGTGTTTACTATGGATTGTTTTTGGCATTGTGTGCTGTGTGTGTGTGTGTGTGTGTGTGTGTGTGTGTGTGTGTGTGTGTGTGTGTGTGTGTGTGTGTGTGTGTGTGTGTGTGTGTGTGTGTGTGTGTGTGTGTGTGTGTGTGTGTGTGTGTGTGTGGTGTGTGTGGTGTGTGTGTGTGTTTGTCCTGGTATATGGCTGCTGTGCTGTCGAAAATGAATTTTCCATCTCTTGGACAAATACAATTGGTATCCTGTATCCTGTTACAATAGAAATCACGGTCTTTGTCGTCATGCGTACGTTTAAATTTTCTAAATAAATTTCGGACTTTCTTTTATTGTCATGACATTCAGCATCAAACCAATCTTTGATTTCGAATTATAATTCTTATTTCTTTCTTCATACACTGTGCTGCATCTTTTATGCAGGTGTTGAAAACATTCAACGCCTCATTTACATTGACATCAATAACACTAACTGCATATCTGATTTTATCTTGAATCTGTTGATGGAAATATTACTCATAAACACATCAGCACGGTCTTCATTCTATATAAACCTTTACAATGTAAAAATGTAAAAGGACTTATCTCCGAGTTGACATTATCCCTGCCGTAACTCAGTTGTAATTCCACAGGCATATGATCCGAATCGAATCTCTCAGACACTCTAACTCACATGAATCACATAAAAATGCAAGCAAATCACAAGACATAAACAAAGTAATCATTTACACTGCATCCTGGTCTGAAACGTACGTGTAGCAACCTTGACGGTCGCCATGACACACACCATTAAGAATACACATGTGCAGTACACATATTCAACATCATTTTGCCGTAATTATTCAGTACAGAATCCTCAGATAATCGATTAGCGTTGACTGGATGACTTGCATGCTGAAAGTCGAAAGTACTTGATATTACTTGACAATAATGTGAAACATTACCCGTTCTACTGTTCAAATCCCCGCACAAACAATACATATGCATCTTTGTAAACTAGTAAACAACTGGACAAATAGTCTTCCAATAATGCAATTCCATTTTCAGAATCAAAAATATGTATAATACGGGGAGACTTCTGGAGGCATAAGTATACATACAATACATCTTTGTCACACACCAAACAATGTTTTTATTAATAATAAGTGCACCAAAAATATTAGACTTTATTTTGACTTGTTTGACATATGACGGCATACATATTCTTAACCAGACACAAAATTCCACCAGATCGTCTCCCTTTAATCGTCAGTTTTTATCGCAGGTAAACAAAACAATTTGTATGCAGAGAATACATCAGGTTTACATTCATCGGTAAAAGTTTCTACTAAACAAATGAATTCGAAGGACCGAAGAAAGTTAACAAAGTCATTGTCTTGTAATTTTGATAGTAACCATTGACATTCCAATGCAGGAAAGATAACGATCTACTTTTGTGATGTTTATGGCTAGTTACATCTTCCAAGCGCCCTGTGTTCACAACAATCAATCACAGAAACACACAAAGAAGTTTGAAACACACAGGGAGTCTTCGTCATCCAGGTAAACACTCTAGAGAATGTAAATATGTTCGTTCAAGACCACCCTATCTTATTTTGCACGAAAACCCCCTTTTCACATACAAGTCGCGTCCATCTCATGCCAGTTTTGGCCAAAATTAACACTTTTTACAACTAAAATTAACACGCAAAAACCTCTAAAATCGACGTAATCGTTATTTCAAAATGGGGCTTACGTGCAGATAAGATTTGGTGATCTTGAACAAAGATATTTACATTCTCTCCAGGGACATAAAAATTAAGGGTTTACAGTACGCTCTTCTACTTGCAGCACTATTAATAAATCTGAACAAACAACTGGCTTTCCATCTTGATTAGTTATTTTTCATCCAATGAATTTATAGTATCCCAAATTAATTCTTTAAATTGGCTGTCTCCATCAAACCTATCTACTGATAATCGCAAAACCCTGCCTTAATTGACGGCAGCACTCTTAGAACTGGAAATGGATAGCCCTCAAATAAATTGGTATCTGTTTTTAACTGTTGTAAATGGACATACAACATTGGGTTCACGAGAAAAATCGGTTGGTCTACTGCTACATACTCATAAAGACCGCTTTTTAAGAGCATATGTGTTTTATATGATATGTTTCACCACTATCATAAAGCCTAAAATTCGGGCAAGGCTTCTAGGAAAAACGTACTCCCTTTTTTCTTTAAGTTCTGGAAATTCATAGTAATTATAAGATTTGCCTCATTAATTTTTACTTAATGCCAAAATTTTTAAATACTTCTCTTAAAGAACAAAAGTTGTAGTAACCATCGGGTATTTTTAAATGTTTTAATAGATTGCCTTGTTCGTCCTTAATATCCACCCAGTTATTCTTAGCTCTTTCAAATATGTTAATCCATTTTACTTTAAAGCCAATTTCTTTAAGGGCAATCCTACAACTCCCACGCCTATTGTCAATTGGATACGTCAAAAACACACGTTTGTTTTGTTGGACTATGTAGATGTACATCTTTTTTATAACTATTTAAAAAAACTAATTAAAAGAAATGGAACCTTTTAAATATAACGAAAGTGCTACTTACAATGTAGGAGCGTTTTATAACCCCAAATCTTTGGACTTCAGCAATTTAACAATTGCAGTAGATGGGTCATATGGTTTTCAAGTCAGACTTGTAAACCCACTAACTAGATATTTAAATCCACCAATAAATAGTGATAGAGTGCCATCAGCATGGTCATCCCACCCTATGACGTTTTACCAGAATCAGTTAAATTTTGCTATTTACTGCGCAACTACTGGCTGTGGTGTTTCATATGCAAACCATTTAAACCACCCCAATCTTTTAGTAAGGTCAGTATATAACTTTCATGTTTATTACCAGTACAGACGAATACTAACTGAAATCAAGTGCCCCTTCCAAACGACAACGCGTTTAATCCATTTAAAAGCCCAATGGACAATAATGCATATGAAAGAATCTGGAATGAATTTAACATTAATCCTTCAACTGATTTTAGACAAAAGTTAGACCGCAATCATGGGTTAGGCACATTGTACTTGTGGGGTGTAAAAAGAGAATATACTTATGACTACTGGCTGGCCACACTCTTTTCAACCAAACAAACAAGTTGGATTGGGATCCATAGAACAAAAACACCCTAATGCTTGGGCAACATTTATCTTAGATGAAAGTGAAGGCCTAACAATGCCAGGAGTGCAAGACTTAATGACTCCATACGAGCATACGTTTGGTGTCTATTAGGAGCACAAGCACAGACTAAGTCTAGCATAGTTGATCAATCTACAGGCTTGATTGCTAGAAAACAATTTCTAGCCAATTTAGAAGATGCTATTAACTCTGCTGTTGATTTGCCTGCCAGCATACAAAGGTATCAAGACGTTCTTACACACGCTAGGTCAAAGGTTGACTTTGTTGTAGGTCATGGATTATACATGCTACCCTCTGACCTTAGACTGCAGATTGGCATGATACAGAATTATAACAATGAAATCCTCATAGCTGGAGACGATCAAAACTTAGGGCACAATCAAGGTTTAAACACAAGGCCTGCCCATCCATTTAAGAAAAAGTACCCAGCTCTGAAGAAAGCGATCCAGTTATAAGCGGCTCACAGCCAGAAAGCAGCCCAGAGAAGCACTCCACTGTTGATCTGCCTCACACCGACAGTCACACTAGCGAAAGACAGCCCTTGTTGTATTTTTAACTTTTACTGGATTAGCCATACTTTATTTCACTAAAAATTAATTCAGCACTCCTAACGTCCACAGATGGTCAGCCATATAACCAGCAACTTTGCCTATAGTAGACAAAACCCAACTAACAACACTACCTATTATGCCAGGCAGAGCATCAAGCGCTTTGGCAGCTAACTTCTTTAATAAGTTTGCTAGGTGGTGTAATTGTTTTCTAATCCAACGTTTACCAGGCTGGGGTGTTGGAGGCGCTACTGACCCTGTTGGCGCACCGCCTGTTAAAGCATAAACGAGTGTAGAGATAGCAAACCCAACAGCTGTTAATTTACTAACTATTGTAATCCCCTGTTCCCTGAACAGAGTCCTTATTCTTTCAGCTAGCGTAGTATTTCCATAAAGTATTTTATTTATAGTTTCTCTTATTCTGCTTGTTTGTGATGCTAGCTGCGCTCTGTTAGTAGACAGCACTTCTAACCTGGCCGCCCTTTGTAGCCTTAAATCCTGTATTTTCTGCTGTATTCTAGCCTTTTCTTCTCGCCCTAAATTGTTATCGTCTGCATCAGCCAGTTATTTTTTTCTTCTTCTATCTCTCTATCTAGCTCGCCAAGTTTTGCTAAATTGTTTGTTAGTTCACCCCTTATTGTCCGCAAAGCCTCATTAAGCCCCAGGATTTCACGCATGGGCAATGGAGAATCGTCAATTGTTTTTAACTGCGTCTCCTCATTAAAACTCGTTTCAATTTCTGCTATTAGTTCTTCTGCTCTTCTAATTGATTCATCTGTTTTGTTAATTGCATCATCTGCTTCTTGAGTTAAATCTTGAAGAGGTATGTTTTGTATTTCAGATTGTGTTGCCAGCCCCCGCTCCAAGTTCTGTAAATGACTAACGACTTCGGCTCTAATCTCTAAAAGGTTTAATTGTTCTGCCTTAGCAATAGGGAGTTTTCGCCTTATTGTGCTTAGTTTTAAAAACTGTTTGGGTTTTGCGTTGAAGTAGCTTTTACACGGCCCCCTGCACCAGTTCTTATATACAAATGCCCCATCTTCCTCAAAATCGTTAGGATCAAGCACGCTGGCAGCTCTCGCCCTATGCTTCTATAGAATGATTGAATTCTTTCTCGCAATAGTTCTTGACGGTGTCTAGGGAGTAAAGAACCCGCTCCTTCAAGATCTTCTTGCAATGAAGGGCGCAGTTCTGTTTCATCTTCTTCTTCTTCTTCAATAGTATCAATCGGGTCAAAATCTTCATCCATATTTTTTATTTATATTCCTTTTTGCTTTATAAAAATGAACTCATGCGGTTGTGACCTCGATCCATACAGAAAAGAGAAGGAACCCACGGCGTAAAAGGTATAAGGCAGACTGTAATTAGTGTAAATACTCCATCAACAGTTCAGCCTGAATAAACTTTAATAGTCAAGTTCCCTGATCTTGGCGCCGGCGATGTTATAATGCCAGGCACCGCTAAACTATCATTCAAAATAGATATTACATCAGCAGATCCTAATGCTACTGTTGTTGCTAATTTAGCAGAGCAATCGTTAAACATATAGCAATCAAACTGGAGGGTAGAGAAGTCTTTGTACTAAACGAGGCAGACATTTTTGCCCTCTATTTGATCTATGGCTGCCTAAAAAAAAAGAAAAGAGAAAGTTTATCAGGGAATACAAAGCCCAAACGGTCTCAAACACAGGCTTAAAGCGGGGGATGCAAAGAATGATGTTAAAGATGAGGCAGTAGCAGAAGCATTTGGCAACAGATTCTGCATCCCTCTAGATTTTGAACTGTTAAAGACGCATATGCCATATTACCAAGGTGCACTAAAAGAAAAACTTACCTATGAACTGACATTTAATCCTAGCGATTCTGTTGTTCTGTCTGAAGACCCTTTAGCTAAATACACAGTCAGCGACATTTCTCTTGAGTTTGATGTTGTTACTAACCCTGAACTGGCCAGAACAATCTTAACCAGTATAAAAGTAAAACAGTTTATTTATTATGAAAACGTTATACACTCCATTACAGAAAATAGAAACAAGCGAGACACTCTCTGGAACATACATCTAAATCAGTCTCTGAAGTCTTTAAAAGGAATTTTGCTCTTGTTTACTGAAGGAACAACTTCTTTTCATAGAGAATCAGAAGCGTTTTATAATCCAAAATTGAGAAGGTTGACTGTGCAATAAATGGCAAGTCTGATCAGTTGTATTCGGGGCGTGGACTTTTACCTCACCAACACTTCGATGAAATAAGAAGTTGTTCGCTGGAGGTAGGCAAAGAGATCCTGCAGTTGATCGTGTATGTAAAATACTTCGCCTTTATGATGTAAGACTCGAAGACTACTTAATAACCAAATATGGGCTGTGGTTAGATTTTAGATCCACATTTGACAACAGATTGTTTGGAAGTGGAGAAAGGGTAGGGCAAGATGGTATAAAATAATATTCGCAAGAAAGCAGACGGAAACACCCCAATACAAATGCATGTTTTTATGGTTTGTGATGCTCAGTTAAACATTGAAGAAAACAGGTTAAAGATGTGGCTTATTAAAATGCAGAAGAAATATTTTATAATAAAAACAGATGGATAGTTTGAAGTTTCTGCCTAAAGATCCGCACTGTTCTCTTATCTGCGGGATTACTGGGTGTGGGAAAGCTGTCTTCATACTTGATTTGTTACAAACAATATACAGGTTTCATTACGAGCACATTGTTATATTCTGCACAACCATTAAGCACAACAAGTCTTACAAAGAAAGGAAGTTTATTTGGACAGACGATAATATATTTTTAGTTGATCCTAGCGACAAACTGACCGACTGTTTAGAACATTACTATAGACTATTTGAGGGAACTGAAAACGCTGTTTATTATTGATGACTGTTCAGCTGAACGAGACATTGTTAAAAAAGAAAAGCTCTGTCAATGCTGGCCTTTAGTGGCCGCCACGCCTTAGTTTCTGTGTGGCTCTTAACTCAAAATTTAATGCTGTCTTAAAAGACTTTCGATCGCAGTTTAAAATCGGTTGTATTATTTTACACTAAGGACAAAGATAGTTTTGAAGAAGTTTAAGTGAAAAGTATATAATAAGGGACAAAGATGAGCTAAAAAAAAAATAAAAGAGCAGTTAGAAAAATCTAAGCACGCTAAGCTATGCTTACAGACTGATCCCCAGTTCAATACGCTTGTTTATTGTAGATTGTTTATAATTGATTGTTTATAAACATTTGTTTATTATAATTTTCATATTATAAAAAGAATGTCTGACGGGCCAGAATCAAAAGCGCAGCTAGCTCCTAAATGTGTTGCAGTAGAGCTAAAAGACTTAGCAGACACAGCTGAGTTTGATCTGATAGGGGTGATAGGAAATGTTTATGGATTTGAATACACAAATGATGGGGTTTACAAACGAACAGCAATTGAAGACAAAAAAACGACAGCAATATCCCAAACTAGAAATAATAAGAAATCTAGAAACAAACTGATTACGGCAAATATGAATACAGGCTTTATAGACAAGACAATAACTGGATCTTGCGTCCTGAAATAAACTGGGATTTTAAATTCGACTTGCGAAGCCCCAATGTATACTTTGATAAAAACACAAATTTCAAAAAGGCTTTGAATGCAGGTCCCTTTCTTACTAGTCTTGTTCCAGGAACACAAAGAAAAAGCAGATTGTAATAGATACATATAAACTTGAATATGTGCTGAGCAGAAAGAAGCCCTTAGCTGAAGTGGGGGATGACACAGTAACCCTAGAATTTATCCCAAACCACCAATGCCTAACACTGCTACTTTGATTTTTGTTTTATTAATTACTCCAGGAGAGTCTAATTCTAGTTTGCCAGAACATGTGTTAGCACGGGGAGTACAATTATCGTCTGGAAACTTGGATGGCCCTCTTAGGCTCGTTATTGCCATTACTAAAAACGGGGATGAAATAAACACTTTCTCATCATCTGACAAGGTTACTGCGAATGTTGACAAAGACAAACTAACCGTACTCGACTTCATTTTCATTAAGTATGTTGATTTTATTGCTTTTTACTCTGTTGGTGAAGTGCTACCAAAAGGATTAATAAGAACATTTTTACAAAATTAATTTGATAACCTCCAGTTTAGGGTAGAGCAAATAACTGAACTTCAAAAGGAAATAGAAAGCGACTTGGATAAGTATAGGGTTACTAGAAAAAAATATGCTAAAGCTTTAAATACTCTTTCTTATGTAATTACTGGCTCCTCAGCTGTATCTAGCGTAAGTGCTGGGTCTAGTGTTGCTGTTTTAGCTACTGGGGTTGAAGCACCAGCCTCTTTAGCATTAGGGGGCCTTGGTTTGGGTTTAGGGGCTGTGTCTATGATTGTAAGTGCTGTTGTAAAAAATTTAACTCCTAAATTACAAAAGCACACTGCCATGTCTATGATTATAAGTGCTGTTTAAAAAAAAAAAAACTCCTAAATTACAAAAGCACACTGCCATTGTTGCCCTAGCATCAGCAAAACTTGTTCACTAAGATTAAGAATAAGCAAATCATTACAGGATGAAAACATTACGGACGAAGAATTTCAGAAGCTTATGGCTGATGGTGGGGATTACAGACGGCAAAAAATTAAACTTCAAAAAGAGTGGAGAAAGACGTTTACTTCACGACAGGTAGACACTGATGCAATTAAACAGAACATTGAAAAACAAACACATGATCGGTTAACTCCAAAATAGGCTAAAAAAAGTTTAACAAAAAATAAGTTTAGCAAAAAATAAATACTATTTTTTTGTTAACTCACTGTGTTTGGCGGGATAACTTGCAGCTCTTCACGAACAAACGATCTTTTAGTGGGCAGGCTTTTTAGCAGAAAGAGTTTCTCTTAAATAATATACAGGAGAGGTTGTTTTCATAATTCTTTCAACTTCATAAACATCTACGCTGCATATAGGATCTGTGGCTCTAATTCTAACATCACCTTCTGCCTCTCCAGGAGCATACAGGTATCTTACTTTTAGTCCAAACGGCAAGAGTTTTTGAGTCCCTGCACATCTTCAGTAATGCTAATTTTTTTAATTTGATTGCGTTTACTGGTTTAAGGCCTGTTGCTTTAAATTCTTCATTGTTCATGGCGCGTAAGAATGCTGGCAATCTCCTAACCCATTCTGTGTTGCGTTCTTTATCCATAATTTCTCTGTGATATTGATAGGTAAACAGGCGCTCAGCTAGATTCTTATTAAAGTTTTCTACTAGGGCTTGTGATCGATGGTTGCCTGGGATCCCTCTCCTAACTGTAACATGATGTTTTAAAAACAGCTGGTTTACAGAACCTTTAAACTCTTTTTCCATCATCAAACTTGAATCATCCTTGGATACTTTAATGGACCTCGCATGTATATTTGTTGTAAAGCCACAGCCACAGCAGTTGAGCTTTTATCCGTTAAAGGTTCAGCGTCTTTGTATCTTGAAGCCATGTCAACAACTGTCAGAGCATACTTAAACTTTTTTCTTCTAACTTTGTCATGTGGAGGATACAGCAAGTCCATCTGGGTGGGTGTCATTTGGAACTGAGTTAACAAATCTAGACCTTATTATTCTTTTGGGGGCTGGTAAATATATTTGCCAAATTGCCTGTTTTGAAAGCCAGTCTTTCGCATCTGATTCAGACACTCTAGCAGCTTTACTCAGTTTTTCAATAGCAGTCTTTCCTTTCCAATACCCTTTAGGAGAATAATATATTTTGTCCATATTTTAAATGCATTTTATTTTACACAAGAAAGTGGGCAACAAGATAGACTGAGGTCATGCCAACTGCAATAAAAAACTATCTCTGCAGTCTTCTGTTCCTCAGATGGTTCATAAAAGTCAGACAGTTCTGGCGGTGGCGATGTTAGAAACTTCTTTCCTGTCACTAAGTAATACTCATTCATTGCAGCATCAACGTCTGTAAATGTGTGCTCTGCATGCCCTGTTCTCTTAACATTTTATTAATAAAGTCTAAGTGGGCAATCGTCTTTTCTCGCAAGCGTCTCTTGCCTTAGCTAAATCTTCTATTGCCTTGTTATGACGTTCTCTTTCTTCATCAGACCGCTATTTACTAAACATATAATTGCTTCCAGAGAAGGCCAAAGCGTTAACAATAGCTCCTCCCACCATCATAACTACTCCCGCCATCTTTTATAAATCAATATTTTCTAGATTAATCTTTCTATGTATTAATATTTTCTGGGATAATCCCCTGTGTAACAAGAAAGTCTTTTGAGGCAATCCTGCAGTAATTACAACTATAACCTTAAAAAACGTCCTCAATGTCTAACCTTCCTAGATCAGCTGGCTTCATTTTAAACATGTTTTTTGCTAACATGCTATAGCCTATACTAAGACCGCTAATTACAGCAGAATGGTATATCGTATTGATAATCTTTTTTTCACTCATCTTTTTATTAACTAAACAAATAATTAAAATAATCATAATACGAAAGACTGTCTATGTGCTTTTTAATCAGATAATCTTTTGTTGCTAGAGATAAAAATAAAGTTGCAACTATTTTTGGCGAATCTTCTATCTTTCCCATGTGGGTGGTTTTATTCCTAACAAACATTTTGCAAGGGTTGAATAAACTATAACACCAACGATAGGCACTGCATAATTAACCAGCGTTAAACTCATGGTTTTAAAAGTATTATATATATTTTTTATTGTTTTTAAAAATGGATTGTGACGAACTATTAAAGTGTGAGGAGCAAGCAGACTACTCCGCAGACCACTGCCATAAGGAAAGATTATACTCTCTGGCTGCGTGTGGAAAAACTAGACAGTATTTAGGTGTTGAACTAAGTATTGAACAGATTCAGCAACTGTCTACATCAGACGTTGAGAAGTACTACGCTAGGTACGAAGCACAGCTAGGGTAAAAAATGGTTAGATCGGTGGGTCAGACAATGATTAGTTTATATGCTAAGTTAGTAAGTAAGATGGCGCAGTTGATTCAGAAGAAGATTTAAAATATGACTTATCACAAGATCCAGTTTTAAACAAGTCCCTAGAAACTCTTGCATGTGACATGTATTACAGATTTGGGACGATGTTATGCCCATTCATCATGGGATTAATTACTTTTAATCATATTAATTTTGATCATATTAAATTTAATCGCAATAAAAAAAATGAGCAATCAGGAGAAGAAGACGCCGCAGGACAGTCCGCAGGACCCTCCGCAGGAGCAAGTGAAGGTACCGCAAGTGAATGTACCCCAAGTGAGTAATGTTACTAAGTTTAAAAGTCCTGGGCGTGTTGAGGCTGGGCGTAAACTAGCTGAATGGAACAGAATGAGAAAAGCAAACCAATCAACAAACAAAAATTATTAGATAGTAATACAACATCACCACCAGCAACAACAGCTCAATTAACAACAACACAATCACAAACAAACGATAAGATGTATTATTATGTATTTGCTGCTGTTGTTCTTGGTGGGGGAGTTTTAGCATACAAATGTCTAACGCCATACTTAGCAGCAAAGTCACAAACCAACACAAAACCAGTAAAAGAAGAAGAGTTAGCTTCTGCATAAAAAGTGCAACCTCCTGCTGTAGATCCATTTTCTATGGAATAGTTTTTTAGAACTAGATAAAGTACAAGTTAAGAACTAGATAAGTACAAGTTAAGTTAGTTACAGAAAGTACTTTTTAAGTTCTTCTTCTTCCGTATTACACTCACGGTCAACATTCTGACCATTATTGGCGTTTTTCGGGAGTGCGCAGAAAAAAAAAGGAAATAGGGGAGGGGTGGGGTGTTGACGGTCTATTGTGGACTTGACACCTTTAAAGAAAAGGTGCCAAGGCTGGGGAACAGGACGGCGTCTGCTGGCAGCTGTTCCAGTCCCTGACCGTACGAGGGAAGAAGGCCATATTGCGGTAGTCATTTTTGGCGGGGATCCTCTTCAGCTGTTTGCTGTGGCATCTTCTGGAGCGGGTCACAAGCAAGGGCCAGTTGGTTACAGCACACACACACCAGTTGGTTGATGATTTTGTACATCATGCAGAGGCGTGCTGTACGTCGGCGCTGTACCAGGGGGGCCATTTCAACTCATGCAGCATCTGTTCCACACTGGAAGTTTTCCTGTGGCTATTGAGGACAAAGCGAGCTGCGCGTCGTTGGACCTTCTCCAGAGAGTCACAATCATCTTATCGTGGGGATCCCAGACACAGGCTGAGTACTCGAGTACTGGGCGGATCAGAGCTTTATAATGCTGTTTGTTTGATGCGCTTGGAGCCGATTTTTAGGTTTCGTCGGAGAAAACCCAGTGTGCTGTTTGACTTATTGACGATGCTGGTGATGTGCTGGTCCCAACACCATCACTCTGGATGGTGACCCCAGGTACTGGTCGAGGAGACGTGTTCCAGCTGCTGGCCATGGAGTGTGTAGGCCACCTCTGGTGTCGGCTTCGGCTTCGTTGAACTGTTAGGACGCTACACTTGTCGGGTGGAACTCCATGTCCCACTGAGTCTCCCACTCACTCAGGGCGTCAAGATCCTCCTGCAGTATCCTGCGGTCCGTATCAGACATGATAGGGCGGTCAATGGCAGTGTCGTCTGCAAAGAGTCTGACAATTGGACAAGACATGGCTTGGCATGTCATTGATGTAAACCAGAAACAGGCAAGGGCCCAGGACAGAGCCCTGGGGAACCCCAGACTTCACTTTGACGAACTCGGACCTGCTCCCCTCCACGACCACGGCCTGCCTCCTGCCTCGCAGGAAGTTGGAAATCCATCGATGTGTGTCATCCCTAACACCATAGTGGTCAAGTTTAGCATTAGTAAGCTGTGGTTTACCTTATCAAAAGCTTTAGCAAAGTCAAGTACTACCATGTCAGTTGAGAGACCTTTGTCCAGGTTAAATGTTAATTGGTCTGACAGCTCAAGCAGTTGTGTCTCGCAGGAGTGTTTCTTGCGGAAGCCATGTTGCTGTGGCGTCAAAATGTTAGCAGATTCTAGATGTCCCATCACGTGCTGACAATCACGTGTTCCAAGATCTTACACGAGACGCAAGTAAGGGAGACTGGGCGGTAGTTGCTTGGTTTGTAGTGTTCTCCCTTCTTATACACAGGTGTGACATGTGCAGTGCGCCAGTCTTCGGGGACACAGCAGTGGAAAGTGAGCGCTGGTAGATGCTCGTAAAGGAGGAGCCACCTCACTGGCCAGGGCTTTCAGCACACGTGGGGAGATGTTGTCTGGGCCTGCTGCTTTCGCCGGGTTCAGGTTCGCCAGCAGCTTCTCAACTCCTGGTGATGTGATACTGAAGACTGGCATGGTGGGAAAGTCCTCTCGACTGCCTGGCATGCTACATTTCTCATGGACTTCTGTTCGGTTGTAATCTTTGCTTCACTGAAAGCTGCGACGAACTGGCTGCCCAGAGCCTCAGCCTTGGCCTTCGAGTCGGTGACGAGGCGGCCCTGGACCTTAAGGGAGGGAACACCCGACTGAGACGTACGCTGGTGTTTAAGTACGTCCAAAACCGCTTTGTGCATGATGTCATGTCCTGCTCTTCTTCCTGAGGGGTTTAACAGTCGGTTGACATAGTCCCAGTACGCACGTCTCAATTTCTGCTGCACCTCTCTTCTCAGTCGCCTGACTTCTGTCTTCAGCTCCTCAGTTCCATGCTTCTTCATTTTTCGGTAAGTTCTGTCCCTTTTCCGCAGGAGGCGTCTCACTTCTAAGGTGATCCATGGGTAGGAATCGGTTTTCCTGGGAATCTTGTGGGGAAATATTACTTTGGATACTGCCTGAATGGTGGTCTTGAATTTCGTCCACAGTCTTCTACGGAGGTCGAGTCATTTGAAGCCATGGCATCCATCTCAATTTGGAGCTCGCCATCTCTTTCTTCATGCTGGACCAGTCCGCTTTGTTGTACAGGGGGATAGGGCGTGACCGGCAGTTGAACAGAGAGACCTTCGTGTTGTACTCAACATACACAATCTCATGGTCCGAGAGGCCGGGCAATATCTCTACGCGGGGGATCAGGCTAGGGTAGTTTGTCATGACAAGGTCAAGGGTGTTTTCTAACCTAGTGGGCTTGAGGACGACCTGCACGAGTCCAACGTCGTGGAGCAAGTCAAGGAATTCCGATGAAGGTCAGGATAGGAACTCGATGGCTTGAGGGTCATAGTGGACCAGTCCCAGTCAGGAAGGTCAGATCCCCTGCTATGAGCAGTTGTGCGTCATTGGTAGCAGCAGCCTTTCTGACAGATGACTCAAACTGAATAAGGCTTTCTTTATCACCTGTCTTTCGTCGATAGTAGGCACAGACATATAGGTGCCTTCTGGTCTTTGTGACGATTTTACCATAGAATCTCACACTCAGTGTCAAATTCCGTCACTGTGTGCTGGATATCCTCCTTCATTGCCAGGAGAACTCCACCACCATCACTATTCCTGTCCTTACGGTACACTGTATAAGAGTCTGGTAAGATCTCAGAGTTCTGCACTCTGGCATCCAGATGAGTTTCAGTCCCAATAATAATATCAGGTTTTGTACTGTCCACAAGGGTTAATAGTCTCAGCTCTTTTCCCTCTCACAGATCTGAAATTTATATTCAAGATTCTTAAGGGTCTGTTTCTCTGTTTGTTTTGTTGGCTGGCTCTTGATGGGTAGAAGAATGGAGGGGCTTGAAGTCAACATCAGATGAGACTGATCCATGGAGTGCTGACTGAGAGAACCTATGTGGCTGCTTTCCTGCTCCACTCCATGTAAGTCAAAGACAGTACAGCTATAATTTGGGTTTCCACACACTATACAGTGCCACGAAACGTCGCTGGCGTCCAGTTTGTTGTAGGAGTGAGTATTTAAGCTCTGGCAATGGGCGTGATACCACATACCACACGTCTCACAGGCCACTCCTTTCTGTTGCCATGCTACAGTTTGGTCACATGTCCCACACGGGTACTTGGATATGCTATCACCGGAACCAGGCATGGTGAAAGCACAAGTTGACGCCAGAAACAGTGTCACTATCACAGCACTAGGAAGGCTTACAGATCTCACACCTTTCTCACACATACCTGATATCGAGAAACACTACTAGATGTAAAAAGAATGATAAATTGTTTGTTGACATACTTGTCACTGCTAGACAAATCGTCGAATGACAAAGGCAAAAGCAATACTACGTTACCACCACTCTGCGCTCCGGAGAGGATGGGGAACTGGCGACGTAAACACGCAGGATGTTTCTGGCAAGAATTCACTTCAGTTGACTTGTCACTGCTGGAATATTGGCAAATGTCAAAGGTGAGGCAATACCTGTCACTGCTAGACAGTTAAGTTAAGTGCAAGTAAATTACAAGTTAAGTGCAAAAAAAATTAAGTTCTAGTTTTAAGTACAAGTTAAGTTCTTAAGTAAGTTCTTGTTATGTTCTTAAGTAAGTACTAGTTAGGTTCTTGTTTGGTTCTTAAGTTAAGTACAGGCCAAGTCAGTCAAGTTAATTTTTTTAAAGTTCTCCAATGCCCTACAGCATATGAAAACTCAGGAATAACGTAAGTTCTCTTGTTATTGTTAGAGACTAGTGATTTCTTGTTAACAGCATTGTGTTTACTTGATAAAGAGTAGAGCGTAGATTAACTTTTTGTGTGATAAAATACTTTTGTTTTCAAAGAGAGTTTGCTTGTAGTTGTCGTGAGTTATATTTTTTTTGACAACTTCTTTACTTATGCCTTTAGCCTTCTTATTACAGAAGTTTGGCTAGCAACGCTATACATCTTCGACCGTAAGCCAACATATTCTTTTATAACTGTCCCATTAAGTTCATCCTTCATCTTTCCAATCATTTTCTTGTTCGCAGTTGAATGTAAAGGACTGTCTTTAGGATAGTCGCATGTGTCGTACCACCCATCAGCTCCTTTAGCTGCTTCTGTTTCTAAGTCTTTGTAGAAGTCTTCTGTGGGGACGTCTAGAATAAAAGAGTCAGTGTCTGTGTATAGGACTCTTGCTTCTGGGTACAGTGGTTTAAAGTAGTCGTACAGAAATTCTAACATCAATAACTTTGACAACTCTAATACGGTAAAGCCAATAAACACCGGCTTGTCCAACTTAACATCCTTTTTCTTCATCATAATGCCAACCAAGCTGTCGTTAAATCTTCTAAAGTCTTGATAGTTGGGTTTAGAGGCCAACTTAATTGCTTGGTTTTCTTTTGTAACTAATTTCACATCTTTACGTTTGTGTGGATTTTCCATAGTTTGCCAAAACAGCTGTTGTTCATCAGTTTAAAGAAGTCTTTTTCTGAAGCGTCAGTGGCTTGGGTTCTAAGATCAGTATTCTTCTTGATGTAGGGTCTCATAAAGGGCTCTTGATCACAGATAATTATTCTGTGAACAGCTGTCAGCTTCAGTCTGTGTCTTAAGAAAACTTTACTATGTATTGGCACACATATTTAGTTTTATGTTGAAGATTAGGCACAAGTTTAGGAGGTTCGATGGGACTCATCTTTAATCTTTCTGCGGCTAGGGGTAATCGTTGTGGAGATCGTGCAGTTCTTTAGGATATTCTAAGTCTACTTCCATGATTAGTCCTGCTGGATTATCAGGCGGAAGCTGTGACAACATACCTAAGACAGTATTAACATCATTGAGGTCCTTTTATCATTTTAAGTTTCTCAGTGGAAGTGATTGACTCATGGCCCATCCATACAAATTGTTGGCGTCTAAGTACATTAGATAGTTGGATGGTTTAGTGGGGTCATAATCGTCTAAATATTTGTTGTTGGCTTTGCAGTAAGGATGTGAGGCCATGCTAATACCTCCCCTCAGCCCATCTTTAATCATCTGAAGTGTGGGTAGATCAGAAATTAAGTCAATCTGAATGTTTGTAGACTTTAAGAAAGCATCCCAAGAAAGGCCTGGGGCAGAGATGTAATGTGATGAGTCTAAGCTGTAATGCTTCATGCATGTAGATCTGTAATTCTAAAAGACGTTGCCAATAAACACACGTCAGCCAATAAATATTGATCATGATAATTACCCATCGTTTGGCAGTGTAGTTCTGTCCGGGCTTTCTGAGCGTATTCATAGTCAGCATTAGTTATGTCTTTGCCTCTAAGACTAAAAAAAAGCACCTTTAGGGGGAAGTGAGTCTTCATCAAACCTATCCCACAAGTTCATGTATTCATAGGGTAAACCACCTTTACGCACTAAAGATGGATCAAAATATTGTTTAGTGATTGGAAAGTCTTGTAGCGATCCTGCTAGTTTATCTAAACTCCCCATCAGATGTTGAGCAGAGTCATAAAAGGATAAACAGTCAAGAGTAAAAGTCATGTACTTTTCTGAAGATTGTGCAATGCAGGTAACCTCTTATATTCAGAAGTTACTGCTTGCATAATAAAATGAGAATCGTAACCTCGTAGGTTATGAAAGAAGATAGGCAGTTTCCATTTTGGGGGGGTCAACCTTAAGTTGAAGATTACAATTGTTGTGCGCAGCCCCTCTGAACTTTCCAGTAATGTGATCGTGGTCTCTTACTGTCACGTCTTTACTGTTAGGTGTTAGCTCTAAGCCGCAAATCCAACAGTGTGTAGATGAGTCATAACGTTCTTGGTCTTCAGGAGTCATAACAATGTCTGAAAGATTTAGTTGGTTGGAGTAGTAATTGCGAAGTTGTTTCATCTGCTCTAAAATCTACTAGCTGCATTGGGTCCTCTGTAAATCTCTGGGTGTGTGTGTGCCCCGTCTGACCTAACAACAATAAACGCATAAGAACAGATCTGATGGTGGGTTAATAAGGTTGTTTTTTGTTCTTGCTGTTGTGGACCCTAGTACTGCGGCAAGAGCGATTCAAAGTCAGCATAAACCACGTATGGGCTCATTTGCATTTTGTGTAAATTTTTTAAAACTAACTTTAGACCGGGTTTTAAAGGCGTAAGTGTTCGGTTTCGCAGTCTACAAAACTTTTAAAATGTTTCTTATGACTAGCAGCTGCTTCTATAGTTGGGATTCTAACCCAAAAACCTTCTACAAAGCTCTTTCTTAGCATGATTCTTTGATGTAAAACCCATAAGTCTGCTTATTGTTCTGATTAATACATAATGACTCTTTTTACTATCTTTAAACAGTATCAAGTCTACATGCTTGTCAAGTGGTTCGCCTAAAGTGGGAGCGTTGGGAGAAAAACCCTTAGAGGCACTAGATCGGCTTCTACAGACCATGTGGGATACGTTTACAGTGATTGGTTTGTTTGCTCTTCAAACTGAATATACTTTCTATACTCACTGGAAAGGTTATGTTATCAAAGTTCAGCTTTTGCATATATTGTTCATAATTGGAAACTCTGTTTGCATGATTTTTAACAGGATGTAATGCGCTAAAACACACCACATAAAACACATGTTGTCAGAATTATGTATGTTTAAGACTGCTCGTTTTAACTCTAACTCTTTTGGAAGAGGAAGGTAAGAATTGCCAGCTATAGGATAGAACTTTGTTTGCCTCAATCTGATTTCAAGGACAGTCCCTTCAGACCAACCAGAACCCTTATCTTTGCCTCCTCACTTGCATGGTTAAACTGTGTATAGCATGTAATCAGCCCAGTTAGAGTTAAAGTCGTGATAGCTGATTACTTCTTTCTGCCTTGTTGAAACCCAAACTGGCATGTTACCATCATCAGGCGTTTATAATCAATCAGAATGGCCAATAGCGCTTTTAAATGGCGGCTCCATCTGAAGAGACTCTGGGATTTTAGAGATAGCGTGTGCCACGCTTTCATGAACATTTGTGGGGTTAATAATATCCATGTCTACTTCACTAAACGTATTGCTTAATTGTTTGTCACTGCCAAATATTTCTTCCATCGTATATAGTTTTCCGTCCTCGAATTTACTTGTGGTCGTCATTTTAAAGCCACAATATTTACGTAAATTAAAAAAAATAAATGTAAATAAAAGTAAGTAAAACCGCGCTTTTATTCTTCACCCAAGCGTTGCAACACTTCAAGCCACGTTAACCTTACAATAACACCCGCCAATAGTTTAGCTTTTTCTGAATCACTACAGTCAATGTTCATCACTTTGATTGCTTTGTTAGATAGTTCACAATGATCTTTTATTATATTGTTTACATCATTCTCAAAACCAAATTCACTAAAATCAATGTTTAGTACTTTCATTGTTTCGTCAAATAGTTCATTACAATTTTTTAAAATCAGATTCACTGAGTTCAACAGCCATTTTAAAATCTAAAATAAATAAAAAAATAATTGTAAATTCAACTGTTATTCATAGTCTTTTTCTAATCGTAAAACCTGATCTTTATTAAGCGAATAGCTACTCCTTCAGGACTGGTAGAAACAGTCAGATTAGCATCTTCAGGAGCCATATTATCAACTAAAATGGCAAAAACTTTATAACCCGGGTTGGGGCCAAGAATCTGGTATTTTACTAATGATCTGCTTCACGCTCTCTCGCATATTTATACGCTTAAAAAGATTAGTAATTAATTCTTCAAACATGCTCTTTAACTCGGCCCCTCCCCCATCTCATTCATCTCCAACTCCTCAAATATATTAGTAAGCTCTCTAACTGCTTCGGGCTTCATTTTTTAAACCAAAATAAAATCATAAATTAAAAAAATTATTTAATCAGTTTCTCTCTCCCTCATTCACTCCCACATCTCTCTCTCTCTGTCTCTGTCTGTCTGTCTGTTTCGTCTTTGTCTGTCTGTCTCCACCTCTCATCCCCCCTCCCCCCTCTCTCCCTCTCGCCCTCTCTCATTCACACACATGTCAAGGGAAACAACTCCGTAGACGTTTTGTAACTTGGAAATAGGAGTTGTCCCCCATGTATCTAGGAGCGACGAGTAATGTTCTCATCAAGACGAAGGGAGTTTCCATCTTAACGATAGTTATTCAGGAACCACACAACATACACACACACACACACTCACACACACGCACACGCACACGCATATATATGCGCGCACTCACGCACACACGCGGTCTGTAACGAGCTCCACCTATTGATCATTTGGCGGTTGAGGTCTATTTTGAGCTCTGGGTTTTTCCGCTCTCTCTCTCCCTCTGACAGCAGTTGTAGTAGAGTATTGATTTCTTTCCTTCCTTGTTAGCACACGCACAGAGTAATTATTAACAATCAAAATAAGCAAAACAATAATAATGAAAGTGATTTATCTCCCTTTAATTATGCATAAAAGTAATTGTCTTTCCTGAATAAATTATCTATAGATCGGTGAGAGAGAATTTGATTTAAAAGTTGTGTTTTTGTGTTTAATTTGCTAAAGCTATTAATATGAATATTGTACAAGTAGCTACTAAAAAGTACTTTAAAGCACAGTTGTTGTTTAACCTTTTAAAACTATTCTGCTTTAATAAAAAAACAATTTTAATAACAGCCACACTTATGCATAAACACCATAAAATTATGAAAGCTTTCAGTTTGCACAGTATATATATTAATCCAAAAAGTGTAAAGTTGGAAATATGCCTGCAGTGGTTTTGTACTTGTTTGCGCGGTTTCTGAAAGTTTAAATTTGGCCCTCTTCTCTGCCCTCTAGTGACTCTTCCATTTTCGTGTTTCGTCTAGGTCACTGGCGAGGCTATAAACGCCCGCAAACCACATGTGTTGTGTTGTCTGGGTCACTGGCGAGGCTATAAACGCCCGCAAACACATGTGTTGTGTTGTCTGGGTCACTGGCGAGGCTATAAACGCCCGCAAAACCACATGTGTTGTGTTGTCTGGGTCACTGGCGAGGCTATAAACGCCACAAACCACATGTGTTGTGTTTGTGTGTCCTAGGAAGAGCCACTGAAAAGGGGGTGAGAGAATTGCCCCAAATTAGACAAACTGAAAAGTAGGTAACCAAGTATAAGAAATACCACTATTAGAGACATATTCCCAAAACTCTTCAATCTGGCCACATTATCTGTGATCCTCTGGATCTGACTTGGGGCCCTAGGGCGCCATAGGGTCTCAAGTTAGACCCAGGGGAGATCAGTAATGTGGCCAGATGCGAAGAGTTTTGCACTTTTTTATAATGATTTTAATGATTTTTATGTCCCTGGAGAGAATGTAAATATCTTTGTTCAAGATCACAAATCTTATCTTGCACGTAAGCCCCCATTTTAAATTAACGATTACGTCGATTTTTAGAGGTTTTTGCGTGTTAATTTTAGTTGTAAAAAGGTGTTAATTTTGGCCAAAACTGGCATGAGATGGACGCGACTTGTATGTGAAAAGGGGGGTTTTCGTTTCAAAATAAGATAGGGTGGTCTTGAACGAACATATTTACATTCTCTACTCTCACTGCCATCAACACCAAAATCACGTGCACATTGAGTGTCATTCTGGGCTGCACTGGACGGTGATACTGGTGTCGCTTTTGGAAATGTTTCTCACAGAAATCAATTTTATGCACATCAAAATAGGGCTGGCCGGTTTCCTATTTAAGTTCTACGAGCCTGTCACGAGCGTCGATGGAGAACTTCTTACCGTCAATCACAAGGTAATTGTACACCATCGTGGGTCTTTTCCGTCTTGCTTAGCCCGTTTCAAGTGTGGAGTCAGCCTTCAACGAATGTCCCTGACCCCTTTTGAAAAGTCTTCCCAATAAATACATCTGAACCTTTCAGCTTACACTTAGCTTTAAGAATCTTCACCTTTTGCTTGTAAAAAGCACATTGGGCGATCACTGGCGAGTCAGGTTTGGAACTCAGTCGGTGCACATGGTCAAACTCCACATCGTCAGTCAGATCCAGCTTCTCCGTCAGAAGATCCTGCACCAAGCCCTCACAGTCTGCGTTGGTTTCGCCATCTCTCCGGGCAGACCGTAGAAAATCAGTTGTTGCACTTAGAACGGCCCTCAAGGTCGTCTATACGCCTCTTGCAATCTTCCAACTTTTCACGCAGGTTGTTGTTGCTCTTCTGCAGATCCCGTTATCTTTCCGTAGCTCTGTCACCTCTTTCGTCAGCTCCCTCATCTCACTGTGATGGGTCGCGTAGTCCTCCCTCAGATCATGGACTTCCGGCTTGACTGCATCCAGCTTGGCGTCCATCTCGTCGCTTCTCGAGGTCTGGGCAGCCATGATGTCACGGTTCGTGGGTTCGGGTTTACTTGGAGCTTGGTCAGGATCAGGTGTCATGGAAGAGTCCGTCCTTGCACGGCGCACAGAACCATCACGAGCCAGGCGGACTGCTTCGTGGAGCTGGAGCTGGACGACTTTATCCGGGGTTCGTCTCCACGTCACCGTGAGAGAGAGAGAGAGAGAGAGGAGAGAGAGAGAGAGAGACT
>CM031625.1:46949321-47009321 GCA_018398815.1 Conus ventricosus
CCTGTTCTGTCCCGTTTTACACATGTTTCTCTTCACCCTGTCTGTGCGTGTACACATGTTTCTGTTCACCCTGTCTGTGCGTGTACACATGTTTCTCTTCACCCTGTCTGTGCGTGTCACATGTTCTTCACCTTCTGTGTGTGTACACGTTCTCTTCACCCTGTCTGTGTGTGTACACGTTTTCTTCCCTGTCTGTGTGTGTACACGTTTCTCTTCACCCTGTCTGTGCGTGTACACATGTTGTCATGGCTGTTGTTTCCATGCATGTGGATATCGTGTTTTGGACTTGATGCTTACCAATGCCTACATGGCCTGACACACTTTGCTTGAACCCAACAGGGGGTTGCATTCCCTGACTCGGAGCAGAGGGCCATCGATGTGGTGATGAACTATGCCATCTACGGGTTGGGCTTCCAGCCAGACAACATCGTCATCTTTGCCTGGTCCATCGGAGGATACAGCGCCACCTGGGCGGCCATGAACTATCCCGATGTCAAGCATGTGGTGAGGGCTCAGGCTGCTTTGGGTTGGAGTAGGAGTTGGAAGAAGGAAGTGGTTTGTGCGGGGGGAGGGGGTGGGGGGGGGGGGGGGGGGGGGGGGGGGGGGGAGTGTGTGGCATTATGTGTGTGGGAAGGGAGGAATACAAAAGAAGGGAATTTTAGTTTGGGGAGGGTGTGTGTTGAAAAGGGAGAGGGAGAGGGAATGTGGAATGTATATGTGAGGAGGGGGGAGGGGTGCAGGAGCAATTTGTGTGGATGTTTACAGCTGGAAAACCACTGTGTCCACCCAGCAGTAAATGGGTACCGGGTTCAGGGTCCTGAAAGAAAAGGGGTGCACCTTCTACAATGTCATGCCATAGGCACTTAAAGCATCTAAAAGTTTTCATGTCTTATGGCCAGTGATGATTAGTATGCACAAATATGTGTGTGTCTGATGCACAGAATTTCCATCAGATGCACTAGAGTTCAGACCAGTGCATCACTACAGTAGACCACTACTGATGGATACATCTGTCACAGTGAAGATAACCGATGAGCACATCATACATACCAAGTTCCATTTAAAAGATTCTGACTCTGTAGTGCTCACATTTATTCACTTTAGTTGACAACACTTTACTAATAGTGGAACACGAATCTGGATTCATTGAAGAGATAGTGTTTAGCATAATCTGGAGTGTTTTATGAACTTTATCATTTTCTCCTCTTTTCTTATCCATTTCTGCGTCATCCACTTCTCTGTGTGTTTGTGAGCCAGACAGAGTACGCTGCCTGTGTGCATGTGTATCTAGGTGAGTGGGTGGGGGGTGTGTTTTTTTTTTCAGTAGATTTTCAAGCAGTTATGGAGTATGACCCCCTATGTTTTTTTTGTGACACCTTGAAGAGTTGGAAATGAGTGTTACACACCAAGTCTGAATACTGTGGCCCTCAGGCTGTTGGACTTTAACCTGAAATAACCTGAACTATGAATCTTGAAAATTAGGTTGACTTTCCAGTAAAGATTTTCTTCTTTCAGAGATTTTTTTTATTGTTTTTCCTTTCCATTTTTTCAAAAAAATTTTACCAGTCATTTTTGAAGATTCCACTCTGTGACAAAAAGCAGGGGAGAAAATCACAAAGAGCTCCAGCCCTGCTGATCTTCATTCTCAGGGGTTTATATTCATGACCAGTTACTTTCCCCGCCCAGCTCTCATGTCGACCTGTTTGACCTTACATCCACGAGCATGGTGAACTGGTATGTAAGTTGTCAATATCAGTAAGTGTATTGAAAGTGTAAGATGGACATGACCATGGCCAGTGAAGAATGGTGCTTGCTTGTGCTGGCCCCTGCCACCAGGCTGCGCTTGTCAGAGGAGGGCTGGAGAACTTGTCTCCTGTCTGTGTGTAGATCAGAACAGACATCACTGAACACAGAGGAACCCAGTCACAGTGCAGTATAGAACAGGCATCACTGAACACAGAGGACCCCAGTCACAGTGCAGTATAGAACAGACATCACTGAACACAAAGGAACCCAGTCACAGTGCAGTATAGAACAGACATCACTGAACACAGAGGACCCCAGTCACAGTGCAGTATAGAACAGGCATCACTGAACACAGAGGAACCCAGTCACAGTGCAGTATAGAACAGACATCACTGAACACAAAGGAACCCAGTCACAGTGCAGTATAGAACAGACATCACTGAACACAAAGGAACTCAGTCACAGTGCAGTATAGAACAGGCATCACTGAACACAAAGGAACTCAGTCACAGTGCAGTATAGAACAGGCGTCACTGAACACAAAGGAACCCAGTCACAGTGCAGTATAGAACAGGCGTCACTGAACACAAAGGGACCCAGTCACAGTGCAGTATAGAACAGGCATCACTGAACACAGAGGAACCCAGTCACAGTGCAGTATAGAACAGGCGTCACTGAACACAAAGGGACCCAGTCACAGTGCAGTATAGAACAGACATCACTGAACACAGAGGAACCCAGTCACAGTGCAGCATAGAACAGACATCACTGAACACAGAGGAACCCAGTCAGAGTGCAGCATAGAACTGACATCACTGGACTCCTCCAAGGGGCCTTAGTCAGAGTGCATTGTCTCCTCTGGTCTCATCACAGTCAGATGGTGATTGCTGCATGTAGATTTCCACTGCTGGCAGTGTGATAAGATGACCATAGTGTGGCAGCATGTTGAATGGACAGAACAAGTTCAAATGACATGCAAGGTGTGTGTGTGTGTCTCAAGTCAAAGTTATCTTGATTGAGGAGTAAAGAATAAACTTCACAGTTTTTGTTTATCACAAAAATAGTATTGTCATAAAGAACAAACAAACAAAATCATGAAATGTACAATATGAAGATTATCCAAAACTTTTAATGTAACCAAAACATTCAAAAAGCATCTTAATTCTATCAGAACTGTGGCACACAAATTGAATTGTTAGGTAATGTTTGTATGAAATTCTTATGTTCAGTGCTTTTTAAATATTGATTTCAAGGTACATGATTTTGAAGAATACAGCAAAGTGCAACATCATGTACCTTCAGACTGTGTTAAACTGGATTTGTAGAGATAGATGCAGGGTCTGGGAAAGGAAAACATCTGTGCGTGTGTGTGTGTCTGTACATTTGTGTGTGTGTGTGCGTGTGTGTGTATGTGTGTGTGTGTTGCATTAAGTGTTCATGTGTCCATCAGTATGCATACATTGTGTACATGTGCAAGTGTGAATATGTGTGCACACTGTGTGTCTGTTCACATGACTTTCAGATTCTGGATGCCACTTTTGATGACGCAGTTCCGCTGGCCCTCACTCAGATGCCCGAGTCGTTGAGTGAGTATTGCACTGTGCATTGGTGTGCTGTGCTCTTGCATATGTTCTTGTGCATGTGTTTTTCTTCTATTTACCTGTCCAAGCAAATGGCTTCTGTCTGCTGTGGAGTTGTGTTTGCACATTGTCACAGTCCTGCCCTTCAGAGTGTGTGACCAGTGGCGGAGAGTCAGGAAGACTGCTGGCATTTTGAGGGGCACGGACGTGATTTGTGGGGCCTTGAACCTGAGGGAGATGGAGATGAGCGCCCCAGCCTGACTGACTGGCATCCACATAAAGTGTGTGTGTTGTCTGAGGGAGATGACTGGCATCCACATAAAGTGTGTGTGTTGTCTGAGGGAGATGGAGATGAGCGTGACTGACTGGCATCCACACAAAGTGTGTGTGTTGTCTGAGGGAGAGGGAGATGAGCCTGACTGACTGGCATCCACACAAAGTGTGTGTGTTGTCTGAGGGAGATGGAGATGAGCGTGACTGACTGGCATCCACACAAAGTGTGTGTGTTGTCTGAGGGAGATGGAGATGAGCGTGACTGACTGGCATCCACATAAAGTGTGTGTGTTGTCTGAGGGAGATGGAGATGAGTGTGACTGACTGGCATCCACACAAAGTGTGTGTGTTGTCAGAGGGAGATGGAGATGAGTGTGACTGACTGACTGGCATCCACACAAAGTGTGTGTGTTGTCAGAGGGAGAGGGAGATGAGTGTGACTGACTGGCATCCACATAAAGTGTGTGTGTTGTCTGAGGGAGAGGGAGATGAGCCTGACTGACTGGCATCCACACAGAGTGTGTGTGTTGTCAGAGGGAGAGGGAGATGAGTGTGACTGACTGGCATCCACATAAAGTGTGTGTGTTGTCTGAGGGAGAGGGAATGAGCCTGACTGACTGGCATCCACACAGAGTGTGTGTGTTGTCTGAGGGAGATGGAGATGAGTGTGACTGACTGACTGGCATCCACACAAAGTGTGTGTGTTGTCTGATGGAGATGGAGATGAGCGCCCCAGCAGTCAACCTAGTCCAGCCAAGGCACAAGAGATGAGACGACGATCTGACTCACTGGGTGCTGAATGTTCCAGCTTGCCAAAGACTTAGATAAATATCGCTCAGCGTCAACTGAAGAGGATGCAAGTGGAGGCGTCCCAGGGGACGCTCCGTAGCCACAGAGGTGACACCAACCATGGTCTGTAAGCAGAGGTGACACCAGTCATGGTCTGTAACCAGAGGTGACACCAGTCATGGTCTGTAAACAGAGGTGACACCACCAGTCATGGTCTGTAAACAGAGGTGACACCAGTCATGGTCTGTAAACAGAGGTGACACCACCAGTCATGGTCTGTAAACAGAGGTGACACCAGTCATGGTCTGTAAACAGAGGTGACACCACCAGTCATGGTCTGTAAACAGAGGTGACACCAGTCATGGTCTGTAAGCTGAGGTGACACCACCAGTCATGGTCTGTAAACAGAGGTGACACCAATCATGGTCTGTAAACAGAGGTGACACCAGTCATGGTCTATAAGCAGAGGTGACACCACCAGAGGTGACACCACCAGTCATGGTCTGTAAACAGAGGTGACACCACCAGTCATGGTCTGTAAACAGAGGTGACACCGGTCATGGTCTGTAAGCAGAGGTGACACCAGTGATGGTCTGTAAACAGAGGTGACACCGCCAGTCATGGTCTGTAAACAGAGGTGACACCAGTCATGGTCTGTAAACAGAGGTGACACCAACCATGGTCTGTAAGCAGAGGTGACACCAGTCATGGTCTGTAAACAGAGGTGACACCACCAGTCATGGTCTGTAAACAGAGGTGACACCAACCATGGTCTGTAAGCAGAGGTGACACCAGTCATAGTCTGTAAGCAGAGGTGACACCAGTCATGGTCTCTAAACAGAGGTGACACCACCAGTCATGGTCTGTGAACAGAGGTGACACCAACCATGGTCTGTAAGCAGAGGTGACACCAGTCATAGTCTGTAAGCAGAGGTGACACCACCAGTCATGGTCTGTAAGCAGAGGTGACACCACCAGTCATAGTCTGTACGCAGAGGTGACACCACCAGTCATGGTCTGTAAGCAGAGGTGACACCACCAGTCATGGTCTGTAAGCAGAGGTGACACCACCTGTCATGGTCTGTAAGCAGAGGTGACACCACCAGTCATAGTCTGTAAGCAGAGGTGACACCACCAGTCATGGTCTGTAAGCAGAGGTGACACCAGTCATGGTCTGTAAGCAGAGGTGACACCACCAGTCATGGTCTGTAAGCAGAGGTGACACCACCAGTCATGGTCTGTAAGCAGAGGTGACACCACCAGTCATGGTCTGTAAGCAGAGGTGACACCACCAGTCATGGTCTGTAAGCAGAGGTGACACCAGTCATGGTCTGTAAGCAGAGGTGACACCACCAGTCATGGTCTGTAAGCAGAGGTGACACCAATCATGGTCTGTAAGCAGAGGTGACACCACCAGAGGTGACACCAATCATGGTCTCTAAGCAGAGTTAACACCACCAGTCATAGTCTGTAAGGAGAGGTGACACCACCAGTCATAGTCTGTAAGCAGAGATGACACCACCAGTCATAGTCTGTAAGCAGAGGTGACACCACTCATGGTCTGTAAGCAGAGTGACACCACCAGTCATAGTCTGTAAGCAGAGGTGACACCACCATTCATAGTCTGTAAGCAGAGGAGACACCACCAGTCATGGTCTGTAATCAGAGGTGACACCACCAGTCATGGTCTGTAAGCAGAGGTGACACCATCAGTCATGGTCTGTAAGCAGTGGTGACACCAGTCATGGTCTGTAAGCAGAGGTGACGCCACCAGTCATAGTCTGTAAGCAGAGGTGACACCAGTCATGGTCTGTAAGCAGAGGTGACACCAGTCATGGTCTGTAAGCAGAGGTGACACCACCAGTCATGGTCTGTAAGCAGAGGTGACACCACCAGTCATGGTCTGTAAGCAGAGGTGACACCACCAGTCATGGTCTGTAAGCAGAGGTGACACCACCAGTCATGGTCTGTAATCAGAGGTGACACCACCAGTCATGGTCTGTAAGCAGAGGTGACACCACCTGTCATGGTCTGTAAGCAGAGGTGACACCACCAGTCATGGTCTCTAAGCAGAGGTGACCCCAGTCATGGTCTGTAAGCAGAGGTGACATCACTCATGGTCTGTAAGCAGAGGTGACACCACCAGTCATGGTCTGTAAGCAGAGGTGACACCACCAGTCATGGTCTGTAAACAGTGGTGACACCAGTCATGGTCTGTAAACAGAGGTGACACCACCAGTCATGGTCTGTAAGCAGAGGTGACACCACCAGTCATGGTCTGTAAACAGTGGTGACACCAGTCATGGTCTGTAAACAGAGGTGACACCACCAGTCATGGTCTGTAAGCAGAGGTGACACCACCAGTCATGGTCTGTAAACAGTGGTGACACCAGTCATGGTCTGTAAGCAGAGGTGACACCACCAGTCATGGTATGTAAGCAGTGGTGACACCAGTCATGGTCAGTAAGCAGAGGTGACGCCACCAGTCATAGTCTGTAAGCAGAGGTGACACCAGTCATGGTCTGTAAGCAGAGGTGACACCAGTCATGGTCTGTAAGCAGAGGTGACACCACCAGTCATGGTCTGTAAGCAGAGGTGACACCACCAGTCATGGTCTGTAAGCAGAGGTGACACCAATCATGGTCTGTAAGCAGAGGTGACACCACCAGAGGTGACACGAATCATGGTCTCTAAGCAGAGTTAACACCACCAGTCATAGTCTGTAAGCAGAGGTGACACCACCAGTCATAGTCTGTAAGCAGAGATGACACCACCAGTCATAGTCTGTAAGCAGAGGTGACACCACTCATGGTCTGTAAGCAGAGGTGACACCACCAGTCATAGTCTGTAAGCAGAGGTGACACCACCATTCATAGTCTGTAAGCAGAGGAGACACCACCAGTCATGGTCTGTAATCAGAGGTGACACCACCAGTCATGGTCTGTAAGCAGAGGTGACACCACCAGTCATGGTCTGTAAGCAGTGGTGACACCAGTCATGGTCTGTAAGCAGAGGTGACGCCACCAGTCATAGTCTGTAAGCAGAGGTGACACCAGTCATGGTCTGTAAACAGTGGTGACACCAGTCATGGTCTGTAAACAGAGGTGACACCACCAGTCATGGTCTGTAAGCAGAGGTGACACCACCAGTCATGGTCTGTAAACAGTGGTGACACCAGTCATGGTCTGTAATCAGAGGTGACACCACCAGTCATGGTCTGTAAGCAGAGGTGACACCACCTGTCATGGTCTGTAAGCAGAGGTGACACCACCAGTCATGGTCTCTAAGCAGAGGTGACCCCAGTCATGGTCTGTAAGCAGAGGTGACACCACCAGTCATGGTCTGTAAGCAGAGGTGGCACCACCAGTCATGGTCTGTAAACAGTGGTGACACCAGTCATGGTCTGTAAACAGAGGTGACACCACCAGTCATGGTCTGTAAGCAGAGGTGACACCACCAGTCATGGTCTGTAAGCAGAGGTGACACCAGTCATGGTCTGTAAACAGAGGTGACACCACCAGTCATGGTCTGTAAGCAGAGGTGACACCACCAGTCATGGTCTGTAAACAGTGGTGACACCAGTCATGGTCTGTAAGCAGAGGTGACACCACCAGTCATGGTCTGTAAGCAGTGGTGACACCAGTCATGGTCTGTAAGCAGAGGTGACGCCACCAGTCATAGTCTGTAAGCAGAGGTGACACCAGTCATGGTCTGTAAGCAGAGGTGACACCACCAGTCATGGTCTGTAAGCAGAGGTGACACCACCAGTCATGGTCTGTAAGCAGAGGTGACACCACCAGTCATGGTCTGTAAGCAGAGGTGACACCACCAGTCATGGTCTGTAAGCAGAGGTGACACCACCAGTCATGGTCTGTAAGCAGAGGTGACACCACCAGTCATGGTCTGTAATCAGAGGTGACACCACCAGTCATGGTCTGTAAGCAGAGGTGACACCACCTGTCATGGTCTGTAAGCAGAAGTGACACCACCAGTCATGGTCTCTAAGCAGAGGTGACACCAGTCATGGTCTGTAAGCAGAGGTGACATCAGTCATGGTCTGTAAGCAGAGGTGACACCACCAGTCATGGTCTGTAAGCAGAGGTGACACCACCAGTCATGGTCTGTAAACAGTGGTGACACCAGTCATGGTCTGTAAACAGAGGTGACACCACCAGTCATGGTCTGTAAGCAGAGGTGACACCACCAGTCATGGTCTGTAAACAGTGGTGACACCAGTCATGGTCTGTAAACAGAGGTGACACCACCAGTCATGGTCTGTAAACAGTGGTGACACCAGTCATGGTCTGTAAGCAGAGGTGACACCACCAGTCATGGTCTGTAAGCAGAGGTGACACCACCAGTCATGGTCTGTAAGCAGAGGTGACACCGCCAGTCATGGTCTATAATCAGAGGTGACACCACCAGTCATGGTCTGTAAGCAGAGGTGACACCACCAGTCATGGTCTGTAAGCAGAGGTGACACCACCAGTCATGGTCTGTAAGCAGAGGTGACACCACCAGTCATGGTCTCTAAGCAGAGGTGACACCAGTCATGGTCTGTAAGCAGAGGTGACATCAGTCATGGTCTGTAAGCAGAGGTGACACCACCAGTCATGGTCTGTAAGCAGAGGTGACACCACCAGTCATGGTCTGTAAACAGTGGTGACACCAGTCATAGTCTGTAAACAGAGGTGACACCAGTCATGGTCTGTAAACAGAGGTGACACCACCAGTCATGGTCTGTAAGCAGAGGTGACACCACCAGTCATGGTCTGTAACAGAGGTGACACCACCAGTCATGGTCTGTAAGCAGAGGTGACACCAGTCATGGTTTGTAAGCAGAGGTGATGCCACCAGTCATAGTCTGTAAGCAGAGGTGACGCCACCAGTCATGGTCTGTAAACAGAGGTGACACCACCAGTCATCGTCTGTAAGCAGAGGTGACATCACCAGTCATGGTCTGTAAACAGTGGTGACACCACCAGTCATGGTCTGTAAGCAGAAGTGACACCACCATTCATGGTCTGTAAACAGAGGTGACACCAGTCATGGTCTCTAAGCAGAGGTGACACCACCAGTCATGGTCTGTAAGCAGAATTGACGCCACCAGTCATGGTCTGTAAACAGAGGTGACACCAGTCATGGTCTCTAAGCAGAGGTGACACCACCAGTCATGGTCTGTAAGCAGAGGTGACACCACCAGTCATGGTCTGTAAACAGAGTTGACTCCAGTCATGGTCTCTAAGTAGAGGTGACACCACCAGTCATAGTCTCTAAGCAGAGGTGACGCCACCAGTCATGGTCTGTAAACAGAGGTGACACCAGTCATGGTCTCTAAGCAGAGGTGACACCACCAGTCATGGTCTGTAAGCAGATATTACACCAGTCATGGTCTGTATGCAGAGGTGACACCAGTCATGGTCTGTAAGCAGAGGTGACACCACCAGTCATGGTCTGTAAGCAGAGGTGACACCACCAGTCATAGTCTGTAAGCAGAGGTGACACCACCAGTCATAGTCTGTAAGCAGAGGTGACACCACCAGTCATAGTCTGTAAGCGGAGGTGACACCAGTCATGGTCTGTAAGCAGAGGTGACACCAGTCATAGTCTGTAAGCAGAGGTGACACCATCAGTCATGGTCTGTAAGCAGAGGTGACACCAGTCATGGTCTGTAAGCAGAGATCACACCAGTCATAGTCTGTAAGCAGAGGTGATACCACCAGTCATGGTCTGTAAGCAGAGGTGACACCACCAGTCATGGTCTGTAAGCAGTGGTGACACCAGTCATGGTCTGTAAGCAGAGGTGACGCCACCAGTCATGGTCTGTAAACAGTGGTGACACCACCAGTCATGGTCTGTAAGCAGAGGTGACGCCACCATTCATGGTCTGTAAACAGAGGTGACACCAGTCATGGTCTCTAAGCAGAGGTGACACCACCAGTCATGGTCTGTAAGCAGAATTGACGCCACCAGTCATGGTCTGTAAACAGAGGTGACACCAGTCATGGTCTCTAAGCAGAGGTGACACCACCAGTCATGGTCTGTAAGCAGAGGTGACGCCACCAGTCATGGTCTGTAAACAGAGTTGACACCAGTCATGGTCTCTAAGCAGAGGTGACACCACCAGTCATAGTCTGAACGCAGAGGTGACGCCACCAGTCATCGACTGTAAACAGGGGTGACACCACCAGTCATGGTCTGTAAGCAGAGGTGACACCACCAGTCATGGTCTGTAAGCAGATATGACACCAGTCATGGTCTGTAAGCAGAGGTGACACCAATCATGGTCTGTAAGCAGAGGTGACACCACCAGTCATGGTCTGTAAGCAGAGGTGACTCCACCAGTCATGGTCTGTAAGCAGAGGTGACACCACCAGTCATGGTCTGTAAGCAGAGGTGACACCACCAGTCATAGTCTGTAAGCAGAGGTGACACCAGTCATGGTCTGTAAGCAGAGGTGACACCAGTCATAATCTGTAAGCAGAGGTGACACCAGTCATGGTCTGTAAGCAGAGGTGACACCATCAGTCATGGTCTGTAAGCAGAGGTGACACCACCAGTCATAGTCTGTAAGCAGAGGTGACACCAGTCATGGTCTGTAAGCAGAGGTGACATCAGTCATGGTCTGTAAGCAGAGGTGACGCCATCAGTCATAGTCTGTAAGCAGAGGTGACACCAGTCATGGTCTGTAAACAGAGGTGACGTCACCAGTCATGGTCTGTAAACAGTGGTGACACCAGTCATGGTCTGTAAACAGAGGTGACACTAGTCATAGTCTGTAAGCAGAGGTGACGCCACCAGTCATGGTCTGTAAGCAGAGGTGACACGACCAGTCATAGTCTGTAAGCAGAGGTGACACCACCAGTCATAGTCTGTAAGCAGAGGTGACACCAGTCATGGTATGTAAGCAGAGGTGACACCAGTCATAGTCTGTAAGCAGAGGTGACACCAGTCATGGTCTGTAAGCAGAGGTGACACCATCAGTCATGGTCTGTAAGCAGAGGTGACACCAGTCATGGTCTGTAAGCAGAGGTGACACCAGTCATGGTCTGTAAGCAGAGGTGACACCACGTGACCAGTCATAGTCTGTAAACAGAGGTGACACCAGTCATGGTCTGTAAGCAGAGGTGACACCACCAGTCATGGTCTGTAAGCAGAGGTGACACCACCAGTCATGGTCTGTAAGCAGAGGTGACACCAGTCATGGTCTGTAAGCAGAGGTGACACCACCAGTCATGGTCTGTAAGCAGAGGTGACACCACCAGTCATGGTCTGTAAGCAGAGGTGACACCAGTCATGGTCTGTAAGCAGAGGTGACACCAGTCATGGTCTGTAAGCAACGCGTCTGAGACTAAAGAAGGGACTATGAGACTAAAGAAGGGACTATGAGACTAATGAAGGGACTATGAGACTAAAGAAGGGACTGCATGAAGGTGAGTAATTTCTGTGACCTTGCATCTGCATGACACACCAGTTAAGGTCAGAAAGGAAGTGTATCCTCAAGTGCAAAAAACGCTGAGATGGATTCTGTCTTACTTTCTCCGATTGACCAAGAGACCTTTCTCCCCTGACCCCAGGACCAACTGGACATGGTGTGGCAGGAACAGTCGGTCAACACTCTGGCCAGAGCTGGCGGACTGTTACACAATTTGTGCCTGACCAGTTCTGGCTTACAAGGTGCCCATGGAAAACAACCTGTTCAGATGGCACAGGTCTCATGCTAATGAAGGACAGAATAGTGTTTTTGACACACGGATCTTAGGAGATGCAGAACTGAAGGCTGGCCAGATGTCAGGGCACTTGACAAGGTTGAAGACTGTTGTTGATGCAGCTTTCAGCCATTGTCTGCTGTGTAGCCAGTGACACTTGGCAAGGTTGAAGACTGTTGAACCAGCTTTCTGTCATTGTCTGCTGTGGAGCCAGTGACACTTGGCAAGGTTGAAGACTGTTGAACCAACTTTCTGCCATTGTCTGCTGTGTAGCCAGTGACACTTGGCAAGGCTGAAGACTGTTGTTGATGCAGCTTTCTGCCATTGTCTGCTGTGGAGCCAGTGACACTTGGCAAGGTTGAAGACTGTTGTTGAACCAACTTTCAGCCATTGTGTGCTGTGTAGCCAGTGACACTTGGCAAGGCTGAAGACTGTTGTTGATGCAGCTTTCTGCCATTGTCTGCTGTGGAGCCAGTGACACTTGGCAAGGTTGAAGACTGTTGAACCAACTTTCAGCCATTGTCTGCTGTGGAGCCAGTGACACTTGGCAAGGTTGAAGACTGTTGAACCAACTTTCAGCCATTGTCTGCTGTGGAGCCAGTGACACTTGGCAAGGTTGAAGACTGTTGAACAAACTTTCTGCCATTGTCTGCTGTGTAGCCAGTGACACTTGACAAGGTTGAAGACTGTTGAACAAACTTTCTGCCATTGTGTGCTGTGTAGCCAGTGACACTTGACAAGGTTGAAGACTGTTGAACCAACTTTCTGCCATTGTGTGCTGTGGAGCTAGTGACACTTGGCAAGGCTGAAGACTGTTGTTGATGCAGCTTTCTGCCATTGTCTGCTTTGGAGCCAGTGACACTTGGCAAGGTTGAAGACTGTTGAACCAACTTTCAGCCATTGTCTGCTGTGGAGCCAGTGACACTTGGCAAGGTTGAAGACTGTTGATGCAGCTTTCTGCCATTGTCTGCTGTGGAGCCAGTGACACAGCATTTTTTTCCCTCCAAACAACAGTCGACTCTAAAGGATGCTTTTGGGTATCTAGATGCAAACGGAACAGGAACTGACTAAGAATCAAGGTAGCTGTGTTCCTTTGCCAGTATCAGACCTGCCTACCCTTCCGTAATCGTCCGTAATTTTACGGAAATTAACCCCCCATTACGGAGGTACGATTTTCCGTGCGAAATTACGGAAAAGAAAATTGAAAAACTACGCAAATTTCAGACTCGAAAAATTGTCGACTGCTAGACCTTTCCGAGACCGCAGAGTAACTTCCCTTGACTCAAGCCGAAACCACAGATAGTTCGGAACTTGCGATTGGTCAATGTGGTGCTGTGGGCCAACACGACACGCCATCACATCTGTGCGCGCCATTCGAAGCTTTTTGTTCAGCCATTGTAAGACAAAGTTTCAACCGATTTTTTGCCGGCGATTGTGAAAATGGCGGAGAAATCTTCTAAACCTTTGCATGAAACCGATGACGAGGGTTCGAAAACCACTGTGCCACAACGGAAGAAGGCGAAGAAGCAAGTGTTCCGAAGTAAATACACGCGGACTTGGCCTTGTCATGGACCTGGATTTGTATACTCATTTCTGCTCGGTGTGCAATTCAGACTTCTCCATCGGACATGGGGGAGCAAATGACTGCAAGCGCCATATCTCGGGGAAAATGCACAAAGAGACAGCTGCGAGTGCCTCCAGTCAGAAGATCACATCGTTGTTTACGAAATCCAGCGAGAGCAGCCGTCAGACCCACACACGGAAGATCACCAACGCAGAAAGACTGTTGTGTGAGCTGATCTGCGAAAACAACTTGTCCCTGAGCTGTGCTGACAAGATAGTGGCGAAAATGAAAAGGTCCTTTTCATTTTCGCCACTATCTTGTCAGCACAGCTCAGGGACACACACACACACACATATTTTTTTTTTTTTTTTGGTGGGGGGGGGGGGGGGGGGTGTTGTACATTAGGTTCTTCATCAGTGGTGTCATCTGTGGTGACTGCTGTGTAAGTTACAAACTGTCAAGTATATCACCTTTGAATTGACCTGAAACTCCTGTCCTGAGTCCGTCATCTGCCATCATCCCAAGGTATTTTAATTCTGCTTTGTTGTTTTTGTTCCTTTTTTACTGTTTATATTTTTTGTTAAAAATGTAGTTGGAGTTTTGTACACATTATTTGTTCAATGTTAAAAATGTAGTTGGAGTTTTGTACACATTATTTGTTCAAAAACGCCGTGTATTTACGCGTCCGTGGAATTACTGAAGGAAATGCAAAATTACTGAAAATCTCTGTGGTTATTACTGATGAGCACAACATGAGGTAGGCAGGTCTGCAGTATTTCAATCAGGGTGCAGTGTCATGCGTTCACTAAGTGCAATTGCTCTGGCAGGCATGGTGGAATAGAGGCACATTAGCTCCTCACACTCCCAAATTTTTTTTTGTGCAGAGGTCCTGATGTTTGGTAATGTTCCACACCAAGTTGTGATAGGTATTTGTTTGGACAGGTTAGTATGAAAAAAACGACTTTTTGTATTAAAATTCCTTTTCATTTTATGTACACATGCATGGAGACACTCAAACTAGTGTGTTGTTTGTTGCTGTGTATACATGTGTGTGCGTTTACAAATATTTGTATATGTGTATTGTGTGTTTTTACGCATACATGCTTGTTCTTTTGTGAATGTGTGTTTTATTTCCTGTGTCCCATATGGCAGGGACACTGGTGTAGAAGTAGAGGGAAATTAATTTGGTGTGATGTTGGTGAGGGTTTTTTTTGTGTTGCCATGTAGGTACCATTGTGACAATGGCCATGAGAAGCTACATGAACCTGAACATCGCTGACCAGCTTTTAAAGTAAGTGAATGTCTTCCATTTCCTATGTAAGGCAAAAAGTAGCATTACTGATTGATGAAATGTCTACCTTTGTGTTTTTCTGAGTGACGTTGCTCCGGCTTTTGGCATATGCTGAAAACAGTGATAAAAAATTGAGGAGCCATGCCCTGTGGACAAGAGAAGTGCTACCAATGGACCATGTATCATTGACAACCCTAAGTGTTAGAGAGTTGCTCCTTTAGTGTGAAGGTTGCCTCCCTGCCGCTGAGGGGCTGGGTGAGCAAGCTGTGAACAGTGCTGCCAACAATCCATGGCATCACCGCTGTGCTGTCATCACACACTGCACCTCCCTGCCGCTGAGGGGCTGGGTGAGCAAGCTGTGAACAGTGCTGCCAACAACCCATGGCGTCACCACTGTGCTGTCATCACACACTGCACCTCCCTGCCGCTGAGGGGCTGGGTGAGCAAGCTGTGAACAGTGCTGCCAACAACCCATGGCGTCACCACTGTGCTGTCATCACACACTGCACCTCCCTGGTGGAAGCCTGAAATGAGCAGGACACTGAACAGTGCTCCCAACAACCCATGGCATCACCACTGTGCTGTCATCACACACTGCACCTCCCTGGTGGAAGCCTGAAATAAGCAGGACACTGTCATTCTCACCCAGTCATGCTACCATCCTGGGTCCCCTGAGTGTGACCTGCACGCCACAAGCTACAACTGCTACATTGTATAATATTTCAAGTAACCAACATACTAAAGTTAGCCAATGTCATAATGATGATTAAGCTTTTACTTAAAATTTGAACCTGATAAAAATGGTACTGCAGGTAACACCGATGTCATGAGTTCTGCTGGTTGCAAACTGGATGTAGAAGTCACACCATTGAAAGGAAAATGCTGAAGACTTCTTTGATGGTAATCTAACTTCAGAGATGAATCCCTTTGAGATTTTCATCACTTTTTAATAAAGTCATGAAACTTGAGAACTGTTTGTGGCCAGCGTAGAACAACATGGTGGCAGAAAACCTGTCTTGTCTTTTTTTTTTTTTCTTTTTTTTTTTTTTTTACCTCATCGCTTATAATTAACGCAGAATTGAAAAATGTTACTGCTGCATTTCAAAGGCTCTTGAATTATTTGTTGATGACCATAAGTGTTCTAAATTATTTGTATTAGAGGTAACTGGTTTTTGTTTTGTTTTGTTTTGTTTCTGTAACTTGAGTACAGAATCAAGCCATGTCCTCAGTGTGAAAGATGGTTTGTTTTTCAGGGCTTGTGCTTCTCAGGGAAAGAAATGTAAAGGTGAAAATCTACCGAAACAAAAACAGAAAAACAACCTGTTTCTGTCATTGCATTTTTGGTATGTTTGCAATTGACACTGATGTGGCAAAATCTTGTGTGAACATTATTGCAAAGAGGGCGGTCACTATTTTTGTTAACCAGGGTGAAGACAAAATACTGGCACACTTTCACATGTTGTGCTGGAAAGTTATACTAGCAGAAGTTCCTGGTTGGGGTGGGAAAGTTATACTAGCAGAAGTTCCTGGTTGGGGTGGGAAAGTTATACTAGCAGAAGTTCCTGGTTGGGGTGGGAAAGTTATACTAGCAGAAGTTCCTGGTTGGGGTGGGAAAGTTATACCAGCAGAAGTTCCTGGTTGGGGTGGGAAAGTTATACCAGCAGAAGTTCCTGGTTGGGGTGGGAAAGTTATACCAGCAGAAGTTCCTGGTTGGGGTGGGAAAGTTATACCAGCAGAAGTTCCTGGTTGGGGTGGGTAAGTTATACCAGCAGAAGTTCCTGGTTGGGGTGGGACTGCAAAGTGAACCATACAAAATTCCATGCTCAGTTTTATGTCATACAAAATTCCATGCTCAGTTTTATGTCATACAAAATTCCATACTCAGTTTTACGTCATACAAAATTCCATACTTGGTTTTATGTCATACAAAATTCCGTGCTCAGTTTTACATCATACAAAACTCTATGCTCCGTTTTACATCATACAAAATTCCATACTTGGTTTTATGTCATACAAAAATCCGTGCTCAGTTTTACATCATACAAAACTCCATGCTCAGTTTTATATCATACAAAATTCCATACTTGGTTTTACATCATACAAAATTCCATGCTCGGCTTTATGTCATACAAAATTCCATGCTCAGTTTTATGTCATACAAAATTCCACGCTTGGTTATACATCATGCAAAATTCCATGCTCAGTTTTACATCATAAAAGATTCCATGCTCAGTTTTATGTCATGCAAAATTCCATACTCAGTTTTAAGTCATACAAAATTCCATACTTGGTTATATGTCATACAAAATTCCGTGCTCAGTTTTACATCATACAAAACTCCATGCTCCGTTTTACATCATACAAAATTCCATACTTGGTTTTATGTCATACAAAAATCCGTGCTCAGTTTTACATCATACAAAACTCCATGCTCAGTTTTATATCATACCAAATTCAATGCTTGGTTTTACATCATACAAAATTCCATGCTCGGTTTTATGTCATAAAAAATTCCTTGCTCAGTTTTACATCGTAGAAAATTCCACGCTTGGTTTTAGATCATACAAAATTCCGTGCTCAGTTTTACGTCCTGCACTGTTTTGAAACCAAGTTAGATGCCCATAGCACTTAGCAACGGCTGCTTTTCCTCTGTAGGAGTCCTGTTGTTTTGTTGTTCATGCTCAGTTGAAGGGAGTGAAGGTCAAGGTCATTGTTGTCCTAGGGACGTTGTTGGAAGGACACAGTGGAGTACTGATGAGAGTTGTGGAGGGGAGGGGACAAGGTGGGGGAGTGCTGGCCCCAGTGGGTTCCATCACCAAGGACATCATGCTGTTACTAGTGGACGGTGTCAGAGATGTCAGGGTTACATTGGATTGGAGCAGGTGCTGCTGACTGTCACCGAAGTGACTTCATCTCCATGCAGCGTCTTCTCTGGAAGGCTGCCTTCTGACAGCCTGAAATTGATGGCACTCTGAGGAGCTGAGATGGTGACGTATGAAAGCAGGGAATGGGTGTGTTTGAGGGAGGCTGGCTGAGGGCATGGAGAGGAGGCTGCTGAGAGGGCTGCATCAGACACAAGGCCAAGCAGAACAAAAAAAGAGAGATGAACTGAGAGCAGATGAGGAGTATCACCATAGACAGCGCAGGAAAAGGGTTTTTTGGGGTAGTGTTGCTCATTTTTTCGGTGATGTCAAACATTGTCAGTGTTGACATATGCTGTGTGGGTTTGCAGATATCCAGGCCCCATCAAGCTTATACGTCGAGTTCGAGATGAAATCATTGCCACAGAGTGAGTTTTCTGTCTGTTTGTCTGTCCCTCATTTTTTAATCTTGTGTGTGTGTGTGTGTGTGTGTGTGTGTGTGTGTGTGTGTGTGTGTGTGTGTGTGTGGTCGTGTGTGCGTTCTGTGTGTGTTTTAAATTTTTGTTTTGAGCTTTTGAAGGTGAATGGGAATTGAATTGGATTACATTTCTAAATGGAAGGAATGTTAGTTTTTTTTAATTTTTTCATTGCATCAGTTAGGACTGTGTGTGTATGTCTGTGATCCCAAACATGCAGTGAGCATACTGGGATTAATGTTGACCCCACACAGGGTCAGTTCGTGCGAGGTCATAGCGCTGCTGACACAGGAACAGCCACAACATGTAGACTTTTGTTCTGCTGCCTAGACTTTGACTTTTTTCAATTTTTTTAAAAAGACATTTTTCAGGGATGGAACAAAAACAAAAAAAAGCTTCAGCCATAGTAAGAAGATTTCTATCAGCTTTTTCAGAGAGTCATTGATTTTCAGGCTCTCAACACAAGCTCACTAGATTTGTTTGCTAAGGAAATGGATCCCTTTGGCACCCCTGTGGCATACAGTGTCAACTGGTACATTCATCACACCCAGCTTCCATTGATTGTGCCGAAGCTGACCAGATTTGTTTGCAAAGGAAATAGATCCCTTTGGCACCCCTGTGGCATGGAGTGGCAACTATACATTCATCACACCCAGCTGCACTTGATTGTGCCAAAGCTTACCAGCTGATGACAAGATCAAGAGGAGCCTGGGCTGAAGTCCTCGGGAAGTTCTTTGAAGGACTTGGAGGGAGGAGGGGTGGGCGTCTGCACAGTGCTAACTCTGAAGAGAAATCTCTTCCAAACGGATGCCTTACAAGAGTAGGGGTTTGACATATCTACAGTGGCAACCAGACTCCATACATTTGTCAGTGAGTTCATACACACACGCACGCATGCACGCACGCACACACGCGCACGCACACACACACACACACACACACACACACACACACACACACACACACACACATACACACACACACATACACGCACACACACACACACGCACACTCTCACTGACTCACTGACTCTGTCATTCATACATACGCACACGCGCCCGCGCGTGTACACACACACGCATGCACGCACACATGCACGAACGAACGCGCGCGCGCATGCTCGCACGCACGCACACACACACACGCACACAGACACACACACACGCACACACACACACACACACACACACACACACACACACACACTGATCTATTTCCACAACTACTATGTAGACTTGGTTTGGTTTAACAGAAAGACGGAAGCAATGACATCTGTGTTGTCTTCCAACCGTGGCAACTTCCTGCTGATCAAGTTGCTGCAGTACAGGTGAGACAGCCTGTTGAAATTGGCTCTGTGTGTGTGTGTGTGTGTGTGTGTGTGTGTGTGTGTGTGTGTGTTTGAAAAACAGATGTATGTGTAACTATGTGAATATGTGTACGCTTGTATCAGTGTTAGCATTCTGTGTGTAAGTGTAAACATCAATGTGTAGGCATGCAAAGCGTGTGTATGCACATTCTGTGTGTGTGTGTGTGAAAATACAGATGCAATGTTACTGTTTGTATATGTGTATGCCTGTGTCAGCGTTAACATTCCCTATATAAGTGTGCATGATGCAAGCATGTGTAAGTATCACAGTGTGTGTGTGTGTGTGTCTCTCTCTCTCTCTCTCATCTCTCTCTCTCTCTCTCTCTCTCTCTCTCTCTCCTCTCTCTCTCTCTCTCTCTCTCTCTATAATATATATATATATATAATATGTATGTATCACTTCATGCATATGTATATGTATGCCTGTATGGATGTCAGCATTCTTTTTTTAAATGTGAAAATCTGCGTGCATGCATGCAAGCATGGCTATGCAACACTGTGTATGTGTTAGTATTGGTATCTGTGTGAGTTTAAGGAGAGTAGAGAGGTGATGCATAAAGTTAATTGTGCATGATACAACATTTGTTCGAATCTCTCTCTCTCTCTCTCGCTCTCTCTGTCTCTGTCTCTCTCTCTCTCTCTCTCTCTCTCCTCTCTCCTCTCTCCCTCTCTCTCTCTCTCTCTCTCTCTCTCTCTCTCTCTCTCTCTCTCTCTCTCCCTGTCTCTCTGTTGAAAATGTTAAGATTGCATGAAGATGTTCTTTGCCTTATGTATGTGTGTGTGTGTGTATATGTTTGTGTGTGTGTGTGTGTGTGTATACCTATATCATGTATATGTGTATATATCTATATGTGTGTGTGTATAATATGTGTGTGTGTGTGTGTGTGTGTGTGTGTGTGTGTGTGAGTATAGTTAAGACTGCATGTAGAGGTTGTGTGCCTTTGTAGAGTGCAAAAGGGGAAAAGAAGACTTTAATTTATGGCCCATGCAGAGATTCTTCTGGCCCAGCATACTGTGTCAAAAAAAAATCCAAAGGAGATACAAAGGAGAAGAAGAAATGCTTAACAGACCTAGCAGCAGATTGAATGGAACCAAGATAACTTCATTCTGTAGACTTATTTTGTCAGAAAATGGCCAAGTTCATTAAGGAGAGGAAAAGAAAGCAGAAGAAAAAATTGCCAAAAACTATCATGATTTTGCGGCCTTACTAATTTCTTGTCGTCGGCTGTTTTGATTTTTTTTTTTTGTCAAGTTGAAAGCACATGATAACTGGCGAGATTTCAGTCCCCTTAGACCACTTTCATGTCATGTGTGAAGGGAAGTGAGACTGAAAGTTGTGTAGGGCCTCACGCATCAGACATTGAGGACGCTGTACAGCTTAAAGAAGTTCTGCAGGGCCAGACGCATCAGACATTGAGGACGCTGTACAGGTTAAAGAAGTTCTGTAAGGCCAAACGCATCAGACATTGAGGATGCTGTACAGCTTAAAGAAGTTCTGTAGGGCCTGACGCATCAGACATTGAGGACGCTGTACAGGTTAAAGAAGTTCTGTAAGGCCAAACGCATCAGACATTGAGGATGCTGTACAGCTTAAAGAAGTTCTGTAGGGCCTGACGCATCAGACATTGAGGACGTTGTACAGGTTAAAGAAGTTCTGTAGGGCCAGACACATCAGACATTGAGGACGCTGTACAGCTTAAAGAAGTTCTGTAGGGCCTGACGCATCGGACATTGAGGACGCTGTACAGCTTAAAGAAGAAACCAGCCACAAAGAATCTTCATGGCAGCCTGAGATGTCACACCAGCTGTTAATGTGCAAATGTGATATCACACATGCTGGTAATGTCCATGTGTGAGATCACAACTGCTGTTAATGTCCAAGTGTGAGACAACATCTGCTGTTAATGTCCATGTGTGATATCACATCTGCTGTTAATGTCCATGTGTGATATCACATCTGTTGTTAATGTCCATGTGTGATATCACATCTGCTGTTAATATCCATGTGTGAGATCACATCTGTTGTTAATGTCCATGTGTGATATCACATCAGCTGTTAATGTCCATGTGTGAGATCACATCTGTTGTTAATGTCCATGTGTAATATCACATCTGCTGTTAATGTCCATGTGTGAGATCACATCAGCTGTTAATGTCCATGTGTGATATCACATCAGCTGTTAATGTCCATGTGTGATACCACATCTGCTGTTAATATCCATGTGTGATATCACATCAGCTGTTAATGTCCATGTGTGATACCACATCTGCTGTTAATATCCATGTGTGATATCACATCAGCTGTTAATGTCCAGGTGTGATATCACATCAGCTGTTAATGTCCAGGTGTGATATCACATCTGCTGTTAATGTCCATGTGTGATATCACATTTGCTGTTAATGTCCAGGTGTGATATCACATCTGCTGTTAATGTCCAGGTGTGATATCACATCTGCTGTTAGTGTCCAGGTGCTACACTCTGTGTTTGTGAGGCCCTGGCAGCTCTGCAGATGATTGACGTGACCTAGGTGGAGAGTGTGGTGGTGTGGTGGGGAAGCTGAAGAGGGGGGACAGTGTGGTGCAGACCTGCCAACCATTACGCATTTCGCGTAATTTATTACGCCCAAGTGATAATTCTTACGCCCTTACGCATTTAGCCAAAAAATTACGCATTGAAAGTTTTCAACAACAAAAAAAAAAACGGACGAAAAAAATCGGCTTATGTACAGACACGCACGGCGCCGTGCGTATAACCAGTAATCTTCAAGAAGCGTTTCCGGTCATGCGCAGTTCGTTTCACCATCTTTACCATTCAGCGAAGTTGGCGTCTTTTTGAAGTTTTAGCTACGAAAATGTCGAAACGTGGAGTAGAAAGTTTTGGACAAGATGCGAAAAAGAAAAAAACTTGGTCAAAAGTTCCGAAAAGAATACTCGGAAAAGTTCCCCTGCATACGACCTTCGGCTAAAGGTGTAAATTGTGCACGGTGTACCACTTGCGAGTCGGACTTAACAATTTCCAATCGCGGGATGGTGGATGTGAAGCGTCACCTTGAGTCACGCAAGCACATCGATTCCTCAAACGCGCCGAATTCTTCCAGCATCAACACTTTTTTCAGACTGTAGACACCTCAAAAGAGGGTGAAATTCGGAAAAGGGTAATTGGGGCTGAAGCATTGGTGGCCGGATTTTTCGTCGAGCACAACATCGCTCTTAGCGCAGCCGACCATGCATCCCAGCTTTTTACAGAAGCGTTCTCAGATTCGGAGATCGCCAAACAGTTAAAGAGCGGTCGAACAAAGACAACACACATTGTAAGGACCCTTCTCATGGAAGCCTAAACTACTGCTGCATCTCGACTGCAGAATGGACCGTTTGTGTTGGGGACTGATGGAAGTCAGGAAGGAGGGGGGGGGGGGACAAATTCTTTCCTGGGGTGGTGCGATACTTAAAAAATGACACAATCCCCACAGAGCTGATGGCCACCCCCACATGCACAGAATCAGCAACAGGGGAGAACATTTTTTAGGTTATGTATTTTCTTAATTTCATGTTCCCAGTTTCTCCATCTTCAAACTCCCCCCCCTCCCCCCCCCCCCCCCCCCCCCCCCCCCCCCCCCAGGTCCAAATCTTTGCCAAGTCATTACTATCAAGTCAGTTGAGTTGTTGGCCTGCGCTTGTTTTTTTCCCCCACTATTAGATAAGATTGTTCGTCTATGTGCATTTGTCTGACCTTATTCAAGTTTAAAAGGTTGTGCCAGTCTTGAATAAAAGTTACTTTGTGTTAGGTTTCCTTATAAAATGGGAGCAAACGTTACCCCACTTGTTTACTGTTTATTGTTTACTGTTCCCTGCCTCATTTCATTTCCAATTTTTTAGGTTGTTTATGGCGCACTATTAAGCCTTGGTGTGCCATGCCATGATGGTTTAGGGGATTTGTGTGTGTTTCCAGTGTATTCTACATTTTCATAATTTGTAGAGATTTCTTGTGACACTTAAAAGAAAAGCTTGTTTTTGAAGAAAAGTAAAGTTCACAAAAATTGTGTGAACAATTTCATCACATCGTGTTTGTTTGAAAAAAGGTAAATGTCGCGCTCGATTACTCTTAGCTCTCAGAAATTACACATTTCTGCCTCACTGAGCTTCAATTCTTACTCATTGGTCTCTTAGGGGGTTGGCAGGTCTGGTGGTGGGGAAGCTGAAGAGGGGGACAGTGTGGTGGGGAAGGTGAAGAGGGGGGACAGTGTGGTGGGAAGGTGAAGAGGGGGACAGTGTGGTGGGGAAGGTGAAGAGGGGGGACAGTGTGGTGGGGAAGCTGAAGAGGGGGGACAGTGTGTGTGGTGGGGAAGGTGAAGAGGGGGGACAGTGTGGTGGGGAAGCTGAAGAGGGGGGACAGTGTGGTGGGAAGGTGAAGATGGGGGACAGTGTGGTGGGGAAGCTGAAGAGGGGGGACAGTGTGGTGGGGAAGGTGAAGAGGGGGGACAGTGTGGTGGGGAAGCTGAAGCGTTGGGTCAGGGGTCAAGCATACACACAAGTTGTGCGTGCTGTCTGCGACAGAAGCCATCCAATCAATGTCCCTGTGATGCAGGTATCCCAAGGTCGTGGATGCTGACACAATACCACTTCTGGAGGACTTTCTCAGCGGGTCAAGGCCGCATCAAGGTCAGTGGAGCAGGATTTGGACTGTGACAAGTGACCTGTGCTCACCCATGTACTTTGTGCAAAGTAGTTTGACCTCTAAGGAAGAGTGACCCACTGGAATTTGGAAACTACAGGGTTCCTCTCTCTATTTTTTTTATTTATTTTTTTTTACATATTCTGGCCAGTGCATCTTATATTATGCAGTGCTGTTTACATAGCAGATCAGTTGTTCTCATACTGACATGTCACTTCAAACAAACACCTTATCCATACTCTGTGAGTACTATCCTTTGGATGATTAGGATGTCATGCCCCAGCAAACAGCAACGTGAGAGAAAAATGAGCGAGATTCCGTGACTCAGTATGCCCTCAGTAGTAAGTTACTGTGGGTGTTCTCCCTTGAATTCATACATGACTCTGTTCATGAGATGACATTCATCTTCATTCGTTCCCTGGACTGGCAGCTGGCTCCTTTCCTTGCTCTGACATGTCGACTTTGTGTATTGACATTGGCCGAGGGACGATGGATGGTCCATGTGCCCCCTGTCATGTCGACTTTGTGTATTGACATTGGCCGAGGGACGATGGATGGTCCATGTGCCCCCTGTCATGTCGACTTTGTGTATTGACATTGGCTGAGGGACGATGGATGGTCCATGTGCCCCCTGTCATGTCGACTTTGTGTATTGACATTGGCCGAGGGACGATGGATGTCCCATGTGCCCCCTGTCATGTCGACTTTGTGTATTGACATTGGCTGAGGGACGATGGATGTCCCATGTGCCCCCTGTCATGTCGACTTTGTGTATTGACATTGGCCGAGGGACGATGGATGGTCCATGTGCCCCCTGTCATGTCGACTTTGTGTATTGACATTGGCCGAGGGACGATGGATGGTCCATGTGCCCCCTGTCATGTCGACTTTGTGTATTGACATTGGCCGAGGGACGATGGATGGTCCATGTGCCCCCTGTCATGTCGACTTTGTGTTTTGACATTGGCTGAGGGACGATGGATGGTCCATGTGCCCCCTGTCATGTCGACTTTGTGTATTGACATTGGCCGAGGGACGATGGATGGTCCATGTGCCCCCTGTCATGTCGACTTTGTGTATTGACATTGGCCGAGGGACGATGGATGGTCCATGTGCCCCCTGTCATGTCGACTTTGTGTATTGACATTGGCTGAGGGACAATGGATGTCCCATGTGCCCCCTGTCATGTCGACTTTGTGTATTGACATTGGCCAAGGGACAATGGATGCCCGTGTGCCCCCTGTCACTTTTATCTTTCTCTCTGACATCCACGTTTCTTTTCATACTCTAGACCATGGTTGACTTTTGTGGGCTGTATTCAGAAAGTTTGGGCTGTCATTTGTGCAGGCCTACTGATGATCTGTGGTCACATCCATCGTCAGTCTTGGCTCCGCACAAAGCAGTAGTCATCCAACCATCAGGTGTGTGGTCATCAGTCGCTCACACAAAGCGTAACAGAAATACAGCATCTGCATTTTCGGTTGACATCAGTATCAAACATCTATGCTCCTGCTTTGGTAAATGCCGGGTTGCGCTGCTAGAGCTGTGGAGCTGAAGATGCCATGTGGCGTTGACATCAGGCCACTGGAAAATGAAATGATTGTCAACAAAACCATGATTATGGCTCAGAAAAATCAGAAAGATAGCTCTTAAACAGGTTGATAAAGAGGTTCCACATACCAAACAGATAGCTCTGAAATGGGTGAATATCAAGGTTCCTTATAGTTCTGAAACAGGTGAATAAAGAGGTTCCACCAGGTGAATAAAGAGGTTCCACCTAGCGAAAGGGTAGTTCAGAAACAGGTGAATAAAGAGGTTCCACCAAGCAAAAAGGTAGTTCTGAAACAGGTGAATAAAGAGGTTCCACATAGCAAAAGGGTAGTTCTGAAACAGGTGAATAAAGAGGTTCCACCTAGCGAAAGGGTAGTTCTGAAACAGGTGAATAAAGAGGTTCCACATAGCAAAAGGGTAGTTCTGATACAGGTGAATAAAGAGGTTCCACCAAGCAAAAAGGTAGTTCTGAAACAGGTGAATAAAGAGGTTCCACCTAGCGAAAGGGTAGTTCTGAAACAGGTGAATAAAGAGGTTCCACATAGCAAAAGGGTAGTTCTGAAACAGGTGAATAAAGAGGTTCCACCCAGCAAAAGGGTAGTTCTGAAACAGGTGAATGAAGAGGTTCCCCCTTGCGAAAGGGTAGTTCTGAAACAGGTGAATAAAGAGGTTCCACCTAGCGAAAGGGTAGTTCTGAAACAGGTGAATAAAGAGGTTCCACCTAGCGAAAGGGTAGTTCTGAAACAGGTGAATAAAGAGGTTCCACCCAGCAAAAGGCTAGTTCTGAAACAGGTGAATAAAGAGGTTCCACTCAGCAAAAAGGTAGTTCTGAAACAGGTGAATAAAGAGGTTCCACTCAGCAAAAAGGTAGTTCTGAAACAGGTGAATAAAGAGGTTCCACCCAGCAAAAAGGTAGTTCTGAAATACCTGAATAAAGAGGTTCCACTCAGCAAAAAGGTAGTTCTGAAATACCTGAATAAAGAGGTTCCACTCAGCAAAAAGGTAGTTCTGAAATACCTGAATAAAGAGGTCCCACCTAGCTCTGAAACAAGTTGATAAAGGGGTTCTCACCTACTAAAAAGATAGCTCTCAAACAGGTGAATGAAGAGGTACCACCTGGCTCTGAAACAAGTTGATAAAGGGGTTCCACCTACCAAAAAGATAGCTCACAAACAGGTAAATGAAGAGGTACCACCTAGCTCTGAAACAAGTTGATAAAGGGGTTCTCACCTACCAAAAAGATAGCGCTGAAACAGGTTAGTTAAGAGGTTCCACATAGCTTTCCTTATCCAACTGAACCAATAAAAGACACCAGAAATTGATTAAAAATGAAGGTACGCACTCTCTCTCACTTTTTTTTCTCTCTCTCTAGTATATATGCATGTACGCGTGATCGCGCGCGTGTGTGTGTGTGTGAAAATGTGACTTGGGTAGAATTAATACTGACTGAGATAAAGCTCTGTGAGACATACACAGTACTGTGGAATGGAGCAGAATAAAAATGTGTGTGTGTGTGTGTGTGTGTTCTTGTGTGCGCGCATGCATGTATGTGTGTCAGAAAGAGGACATACTCCACACACACACACACACACACACACACACACACACACACACACACACACACACACACACACACACACCACTAATCGATCTCCCAAACCCAACTTCTTTGGCTTCCACATAATGACTGACAACACATCTTAGCACCTAGTTCTTTTCATGGTGCTCTCATTTCTTGAAATGACAGTGAAGACTGTCGGGGCCCTTTCCCTGTGTGTCCCTCCAAGTGTCATGTCATGCTTCCCATGTTCTGTGTGACAGTGAAGACTGTCGGGGCCCTTTCCCTGTGTGTCCCTCCAAGTGTCATGTCATGCTTCCCATGTTCTGTGTGACAGTGAAGACTGTCGGGGCCCTTTCCCTGTGTGTCCCTCCAACTGTCATGTCATGCTTCCCATGTTCTGTGTGACAGTGAAGACTGTCGGGGCCCTTTCCCTGTGTGTCCCTCCAAGTGTCATGTCATGCTTCCCATGTTCCCTTCATGTCGTGTGGAGCCCATGACGTGCAGTGAGTGCAGGAGAGTAGGGCTTCACTGCAGTAGTCAGCTGATTCAGACTCCCCGTTACTACTGCCACTGTGTGCTGTGACCATTTCAGATTCATTTGTTTTTGGTTTTAGTGCTAACACAAGATGCCTTTGTTTGTAAGAGTAGATTGTACATGGCTCACATGCACAACTCAAGATTGTGGAGGAAAGCTAGATTGTTTCTCTCACTTTCAAGTCAAACCATATCCTGCATACAACCATTTCTCCTTTCTTTCCTGGTATCGATGGAAAGTTTAGTTTATTTCCTGTCAAGAGCCATGAGACAGAATGTTATAAAATGAAGCAGTTATGTGTGTTGTTCTGTGACTAAAATCTTGCATGTCAGTGAATCATGTTAATGGCAGCAGCGTATTTGGCAAGCCTGTGATAATCTTTGTCTGTCAGTTCAGGAGAGGACAGGAATGCACTGTTCTCTCTGTACTGGCTGTGACCTTGTGACCCCAGGTGGGGAGAGCTCAAAGTTCAGTGCCAGTCATGACTTAGTGTAGATTAGACCTTGAGTTGAAAAAAAGGTTGGCATAAATGTGTGTGTGTGTGTTTGCACACTGTTCAAGATGTACAAATGCAGACAGGTGGTGTGATGATTGTATGTGGACAGGTGGTGTGGATGATTGTGTGTGGACAGGTGGTGTGATGATTGTGTGTGGACAGGTGGTGTGATGATTGTGTGCGGACAGGTGGTGTGATGATTGTGTGTGGACAGGTGGTGTGATGATTGTGTGCAGACAGGTGGTGTGATGATTGTGTGCGGACAGGTGGTGTGATGATTGTGTGCGGACAGGTGGTGTGATGATTGTGTGCAGACAGGTGGACAGGTGGTGTGATGATTGTGTGTGGACAGGTGGTGTGATGATTGTGTGTGGACAGGTGGTGTGATGATTGTGTGCAGACAGGTGGTGTGATGATTGTGTGTGGACAGGTGGTGTGATGATTGTGTGCAGACAGGTGGTGTGATGATTGTGTGCAGACAGGTGGTGTGATGATTGTGTGTGGACAGGTGGTGTGATGATTGTGTGCGGACAGGTGGTGTGATGATTGTGTGTGGATGGGTGGTGTGATGATTGTGTGTGGACAGGTGGTGTGATGATTGTGTGTGGACAGGTGGTGTGATGATTGTGTGCAGACAGGTGGTGTGATGATTGTGTGTGGACAGGTGGTGTGATGATTGTGTGCGGACAGGTGGTGTGATGATTGTGTGTGGACAGGTGGTGTGATGATTGTGTGCAGACAGGTGGTGTGATGATTGTGTGCAGACAGGTGGTGTGATGATTGTGTGCAGACAGGTGGACAGGTGGTGTGATGATTGTGTGCGGACAGGTGGTGTGATGATTGTGTGCGGACAGGTGGTGTGATGATTGTGTGCGGACAGGTGGTGTGATGATTGTGTGCGGACAGGTGGTGTGATGATTGTGTGTGGACAGGTGGTGTGATGATTGTGTGTGGACAGGTGGTGTGATGATTGTGTGTGGACAGGTGGTGTGATGATTGTGTGCGGACAGGTGGTGTGATGATTGTGTGCGGACAGGTGGTGTGATGATTGTGTGTGGACAGGTGGTGTGATGATTGTGTGTGGACAGGTGGTGTGATGATTGTGTGCAGACAGGTGGTGTGATGATTGTGTGTGGACAGGTGGTGTGATGATTGTGTGCGGACAGGTGGTGTGATGATTGTGTGTGGACAGGTGGTGTGATGATTGTGTGCAGACAGGTGGTGTGATGATTGTGTGTGGACAGGTGGTGTGATGATTGTGTGCAGACTGGTGGTGTGATGATTGTGTGCAGACAGGTGGACAGGTGGTGTGATGATTGTGTGCGGACAGGTGGTGTGATGATTGTGTGCAGACAGGTGGTGTGATGATTGTGTGCAGACAGGTGGTGTGATGATTGTGTGCAGACAGGTGGTGTGATGATTGTGTGCAGACAGGTAGGTAGGTGGTGTGATGATTGTGTGCAGTCAGGTAGGTAGGTGGTGTGATGATTGTGTGCAGACAGGTGGTGTGATGATTGTGTGCAGACAGGTGGACAGGTGGTGTGATGATTGTGTGCAGACAGGTGGTGTGATGATTGTGTGCAGACAGGTGGTGTGATGATTGTGTGCAGACAGGTGGTGTGATGATTGTGTGCAGACAGGTGGACAGGTGGTGTGATGATTGTGTGCAGTCAGGTAGGTAGGTGGTGTGATGATTGTGTGCAGACAGGTGGTGTGATGATTGTGTGCAGACAGGTGGACAGGTGGTGTGATGATTGTGTGCAGACAGGTGGTGTGATGATTGTGTGCAGACAGGTGGTGTGATGATTGTGTGCAGACAGGTGGTGTGATGATTGTGTGCAGACAGGTGGTGTGATGATTGTGTGCAGACAGGTAGGTAGGTGGTGTGATGATTGTGTGCAGTCAGGTAGGTAGGTGGTGTGATGATTGTGTGCAGACAGGTGGACAGGTGGTGTGATGATTGTGTGCAGACAGGTGGTGTGATGATTGTGTGCAGACAGGTGGTGTGATGATTGTGTGCAGACAGGTGGTGTGATGATTGTGTGCAGACAGGTGGTGTGATGATTGTGTGCAGACAGGTAGGTAGGTGGTGTGATGATTGTGTGCAGTCAGGTAGGTAGGTGGTGTGATGATTGTGTGCAGACAGGTGGACAGGTGGTGTGATGATTGTGTGCAGACAGGTGGTGTGATGATTGTGTGCAGACAGGTGGTGTGATGATTGTGTGCAGACAGGTGGTGTGATGATTGTGTGCAGACAGGTGGTGTGATGATTGTGTGCAGACAGGTGGACAGATGGTGTGATGATTGTGTGCAGACAGGTGGACAGGTGGTGTGATGATTGTGTGCAGAAAAGCTGATGATGGAACACCAGGTGGTGCAGGAGGAATGTGAGGCCAAGCTCCGCAGCTACGCCCAGGATGTCTCTCCCACCTACCCCATGTTGATAGGTCAGTGACCTCACTCCCACCTACCCCATGTTGATAGGTCAGTGACCTCTCTCCCACCTACCCCATGTTGATAGGTCAGTGACCTCTCTCCCATCTACCCCATGTTGATAGGTCAGTGACCTCACTCCCACCTACCCCATGTTGATAGGTCAGTGACCTCTCTCCCACCTACCCCATGTTGATAGGTCAGTGACTTCACTCCCACCTACCCCATGTTGATAGGTCAGTGACCTCTCTCCCACCCACCCACCCCATGTTGATAGGTCAGTGACCTCTCTCCCACCTACCCCATGTTGATAGGTCAGTGACCTCTCTCCCACCTACCCCATGTTGATAGGTCAGTGACCTCCTCCCATCTACCCCATGTTGATAGGTCAGTGACCTCACTCCCACCTACCCCATGTTGATAGGTCAGTGACCTCACTCCCACCTACCCCATGTTGATAGGTCAGTGACCTCTCTCCCACCCATCTACCCCATGTTGATAGGTCAGTGACCTCTCCTCCCACCTACCCCATGTTGATAGGTCAGTGACCTCTCTCCCACCCACCCCATGTTGATAGGTCAGTGACCTCTCTCCCACCTACCCCATGTTGATAGGTCAGTGACCTCTCTCCCACCCACCCCATGTTGATAGGTCAGTGACCTCTCTCCCATCCACCCACCCCATGTTGATAGGTCAGTGACCTCTCTCCCACCCACCCACCCCATGTTGATAGGTCAGTGACCTCTCTCCCACCTACCCCATGTTGATAGGTCAGTGACCTCTCTCCCACCCACCCACCCCATGTTGATAGGTCAGTGACCTCTCTCCCACCCACCCACCCCATGTTCATAGGTCAGTGACCTCTCTCCCACCCACCCACCCCATGTTGATAGGTCAGTGACCTCACTCCCACCTACCCCATGTTGATAGGTCAGTGACCTCTCTCCCACCCACCCACCCCATGTTGATAGGTCAGTGACCTCTCTCCCACCTACCCCATGTTGATAGGTCAGTGACCTCTCTCCCACCCACCTACCCCATGTTGATAGGTCAGTGACCTCTCTCCCACCTACGTGCCCCATGTTGATAGGTCAGTGACCTCTCTCCCACCTGCCCCATGTTGATAGGTCAGTGAGCTCTCTCCCACCCACCTACCCCATGTTGATAGGTCAGTGACCTCTCTCCCACCTACCCCATGTTGATAGGTCAGTGACCTCTCTCCCACCTACCTGCCCCATGTTCATAGGTCAGTGACCTTCCGCACACAGCCTGAATGTTTTTCCCCGGGAGGGAGGGGGAGATGGGTATGAGTGGGGGGATGGGGTGGGGGTGTATTCAGGGTTTGTCATTACTTTGATATGATGTAACTGCTCAAACCTCTTCATTCTGCCCCTTAAGTTCTTGATTTAGAAAAGAAGAACAAATTGCTCACATCCAGAATCGGGTGAAGAAAATCCTGAACTTCAACATTTTGTGAACAGATTAAGAGAAAGATTGGGGTTGGGGAGGGGGGGGTGGGGGGGGGGGGGGGGGAAGGGAGGGAGGAATTGTTTGGGGTATGATGAAATGTTTGCTTGAGGAGAGCCAGAATGAGGCTCTGTGAATGCCATCAACTGTATTAAAAGATAGGTTTCCTTTGAGTTTATGATGCCTACATGGATTACTTGGCTGTTTTGGAGTGGTAAAGCTTTCAGCTAAACGCCAGAAACCCCTCTGTATTTCTGCATTCCTAATGCCAGAAACCCCTCTGTGTCTCTGCATTCCAAATGCCAGAAACCCCTCCGTGTCTCTGCGTTCCTAATGCCAGAAACCCCTCTGTGTCTCCGCATTCCTAATGCCAGAAACCCCTCTGTGTCTCTGCATTCCTCAGCTAGAAATCTAGGAGGTCATGAGCTGTGGGTTATGATTCATGTTGGTGTTCTGGGACTTGTGATTTGGTTGCCAGCTCTGACACAACCCCCCCCCCCCCCCCCCCCCCTGCCCCCGATTAAAAAATACCAAAATACTGCATGAGCTGAATGGAGTGTTTCAAGGTTCATGTTTGTATTTAAGGGTTCATTATTGTGTTTTGGGCTTCACATTTGTGGATGTGTGTGTGTGTGTGTGTGTTTTGTTCACCCTTGCATAGTTTTCAAAGATAGTCTATGGATTGTCACCCAACCTGACATGAGGTCTTTTTTACATGCACATCTGTTTTCAGAATATCAGTTATTTTCTCATAGCTCTTATCGTACTGTGATTGCTGAAAGTAGTTTTCAAATAATGTATGCCTAAATAGTGATTTATGAAGATGAAAAATGAATTTTCCTTCGAAAAGTATTCTTTTTGGAAAACTTTTTGGTCCAAGCAAATTCTTTATTCTTGCTTGGCATGGAATCTTGCCTTAGTATAAGGAATCATACACATTGAAGTTGTTGAAGAGAAATAAGCTAAACAAAAGCCTTTTAAAATCTGACCAAGACACCCCAAGTTATCTCCTTTGCTACATAGGTCACCTCTGTCAGTGACTCTGAGTTCAATGTCTACACCTTTCCTATGCAAAAAGCAGGAGGGAGTCCATTTGTTTGTACAGCTAATTTTGTCAGAAAACTACTTTTAATTGTGTTGGAGTTTTAAGATGCTGTGGTTGAGGATATCATTCTTGTCGACTCAATTACAATTCATTCATGATATATACCATTGATGATGTTGGTCTTGTGTGCTTTGTGAGGGAGAACAAGGACTAAATCCTTTTACTCACTGGATTTTTTTTTTTTTAGCTGAGGGTTCCTGTTGAAGTAATTTTATGTTGTATTAATTTTCTTTCTTTTGGTAGTACTTTGGAGACCTGTCTTTGAAGGTGACTATAGCCTTCCTTATGTAAGGTGTGTGTTCTTCCACCTCCTTTTTGATGTTCAGACATTTTTTTTTTTTTTTTTTTGCTGTCCCACTCTCTGCACCCACGCCGCTCATTCCGACACCCTGTCCACAGCCACAGCCCGGTCGGCCCACCGCAGCCCCGGCACCGGCAATCCACAGGAAGCAGTCAATGTCAAGTCGTCAAGAGGCAACCCACCGGAGGAGACACTGCACTGCTGCCGAGTCACTTCGGTGGTGTTCAGTGGCGCCTGTTCTGATCTAACATACGCAGGACACCACCTACTAAGCCCCCTACTGACGACAATAATTGCTTAGTCGCGGAGCCGGCGTGAGTGAGCTCTCCCTCCGGAGGGCGCCACCACGTCCGTCCAACGACAGCCCCCATGGACTCGCCGATACCGGTGACCTCGACGGAACCAAACCAAGGTCACAGACGTGGAGAGGACATCGAAATTGAGGTCACCATGAGAGCAGGGCATGAAGGGCCACAGAATTTGAGACTTTTTTTTTTTTAATGCTGATCGATGAGAATGAGGATGATTAAGATGATGCTACGGATTTCCGTTTCGGTCTGAGACTACATGACAGGGCTGTACTCAACGCTTCCTTTCATAATATATCCCGGCGTCAACCAGGCCCGAGAGATACAGGCACCTGCAGTGTTGGTCAGGAAATTTGAGCAACACTCTCAGAAACACATCCATTAAGTGGATGAAACTCGACTGTGTGGTCCCAGTCTTCCCAACTGAGTCCGCAGCAAACTCAACTCTGGGTAGGAGCCGGTCGGGGCAGAAAAAACCCACATGACTTCTGATGGGATTCGAACCCACGACCTCCCAGCCGGGAGTCCGCGACGTTAACCACTTCGCCACGGCGGCTGGTGTTCAGACATTTTTTTGTACAGGTACATATGAAAATATGTGGTGACACTCACCGGGGGGGGTGCTGCAGTCGGAGCAACAACCAGTTCCCAAGGCAGTCTGAAGCTGCCAGATGTCCATGTCTCTGAGATCAAATCTCCCTGGTGTGCTCTGAGGCTTCCAGCCTGCTGTATAGACACTGTCAGCAACTGGAACGCTCTGCCAGTGAGCAGAAGTGGTGGAAAGCGTCTGGAACTCCAGTGCCCTGATAGGTGCTGTGAGGATGGCAGCTTGTAGCCCCAGAGCTGAGCCTGCCAACTCCTCAGTCTGACCCAGGAGCATCAGGTCTGGCGTCTGAAGTCGGTGTTCTTCATGCTGCAGCACAGTGGGCAGGCTCAGCGTCCTGGCTCCCCCTCCACAGATTCACCTTTAGTGGTTGTACAGGACAGTGGACCTGCTGTGCCTTTTACACTTGCACCCGAGACAGGATGTGCAGTGGGCCAGCAGGGGCAAAGGTGATCACCAAGGGGTGCTGCCGGGGCCTGTGGTTCTCCACGAGGTGTGACCGGCACATGGAGAGGGGCAAAGGTGGTCACCAAGGGGTGTGCTGCCGGGGCCTGTGGTTCTCCACGAGGTGTGACCGGCACATGGAGAGGGGGCAAAGGGGGTCACCAAGGGGTGCTGCCGGGGCCTGTGGTTCTCCTGGAGGTGTGACCGGCACATGGAGAGGGGCAAAGGTGATCACCAGGGGTGCTGCCGGGGCCTGTGGTTCTCCACGAAGTGTGACCGGCACATGGAGAGGGGCAAAGGTGATCACCAAGGGGTGCTGCCGGAGCCTGTGGTTCTCCACGAGGTGTGACCGGCACATGGAGAGGGGGCAAAGGTGATAAACCAAGGGATGCTGCCGGGGCCTGTGGTTCTCCACGAGGTGTGACCGGCACATGGAGAGGGGGCAAAGGTGGTCACCAAGGGGTGCTGCCGGGGCCTGTGGTTCTCCACGAGGTGTGACCGGCACATGGAGAGGGGGCAAAGGTGATCCCCAAAGGGGGTGCTGCCGGGGCCTGTGGTTCTCCACGAGGTGTGACCGGCACATGGAGAGGGGGCAAAGGTGATCACCAAGGGGTGCTGCCGGGGCCTGTGGTTTCCTCGAGGTGTGACTGGCACATGGAGAGGGGGCTGAGCCATCAGGGCTCTGGGTCAAAGCGCTATGAGGGAGAACGGGAACTGAATCCACCCACCTTTTACGCTCTCTCCTCATTACAGGAGAAAACTCTTGAATTTGCCAGTTGATGGCTTGTCTTTCAGTCAGTGTCACTGCTGGACACTATTGCTTGGTCTTGTCTTGGTGCTTTGGATTAGCCTCCCTTTGTTCAGTCAGTCTGCTCAGGGGACCCATCTGATTGTCAATAGTCTGACGCTTGTTTGCACAGGTACATGTAAAAGAAAGGGAACTTTCCAACTAAACATTGTTTTGGGATATCATTACCTGTGTAAATGCTAGGACTCTCCTCCACTTGCTTGCTCAGTGTCAGGAAAGGTGCCTAAACAGACAGTTCATGAAACAAAACCGACTTGTGTTCCAAGGGAGATGATTCTTTGCCCAAGAAAAGGTTTGGGGTATCTTGATTGCCTATGAGGATGTTCTCCCCAAATAGAAAGAAGGCATTTATTAGGACAGGTACGTATATCTAAAAATGTGTGTGTGTGTGTGTTGTTTTTTTGTTGTTGTTTTTTTGTTGTTGTTTTTTTCAGGAAAATTTCTGTTAAAATGAAAGATTTGTTCTTGTTGCAAAGCATTCAATCTTGTCTTTCAGGAGATGAAGAGAGACCAGCAGCCAGAAAACAACTGACTTTGTTCCTCGTAAGTGATAGATTTTGAATCAGTGCTTTTGTTTGTTTTGTTTTTATCCTTTTTATGTGGGGAAAGGGACATGTTGTTGTTTGTTTTGTTTTTAAACCTTTTTATGTGGGGAAAGGGGCATGTTGTTGTTTGTTTTGTTTTTATCCGTTTTATGTGGGGAAAGGGGCATGTTGTTGTTTGTTTTGTTTTTATCTGTTTTATGTGGGGAAAGGGGCATGTTGTTGTTTGTTTTGTTTTTATCCGTTTTATGTGGGGAAAGGGGCATGTTGTTGTTTTGTTTTGAACCGTTTTATGTGGAGAAAGGGGCATGTTGTTGTTTGTTTTGTTTTTATCCGTTTTATGTGGGGAAAGGGGCATGTTGTTGTTTGTTTTGTTTTGAACCGTTTTATGTGGAGAAAGGGGCATGTTGTTGTTTGTTTTGTTTTTATCCGTTTTATGTGGAGAAAGGGGCATGTTGTTGTTTGTTTTGTTTTTATCCGTTTTATGTGGGGAAAGGGGCATGTTGTTGTTTGTTTTGTTTTTATCCGTTTTATGTGGAGAAAGGGGCATGTTGTTGTTTGTTTTGTTTTTATCCGTTTTATGTGGGGAAAGGGGCATGTTGTTGTTTGTTTTGTTTTTATCCGTTTTATGTGGGGAAAGGGGCATGTTGTTGTTTGTTTTGTTTTTATCCGTTTTATGTGGAGAAAGGGGCATGTTGTTGTTTGTTTTGTTTTTATCCGTTTTATGTGGAGAAAGGGGCATGTTGTTTGATTCCCTACACCATCTTCCAGGCTGCACATTGTGATTACACCTGCACAGCCACACCCAGGCCTCTGTCATAGCCCATACACCAGCCGTCCTCACAGTAGTTTAGCTGTCATCAATGGCTGTAATAGCCCATACACCAGCCGTCCACACAGTAGTTTAGCTGTCATCAATGGCTGTCAATCTATCATAGCCCATACACCAGCCGTCCTCACAGTAGTTTAGCTGTCATCAATGGCTGTCATAGCCCATACACCAGCCGTCCTCACAGTAGTTTAGCTGTCATCAATGGCTGTCATAGCCCATACACCAGCCGTCATCACAGTAGTTTAGCTGTCATCAATGGCTGTCATAGCCCATACACCAGCCGTCCTCACAGTAGTTTAGCTGTCATCAATAGCTGTCATAGCCCATACACCAGCCGTCCTCACAGTAGTTTAGCTGTCATCAATGGCTGTCATAGCCCATACACCAGCCGTCCTCACAGTAGTTTAGCTGTCATCAATGGCTGTAATAGCCCATACACCAGCCGTCCTCACAGTAGTTTAGCTGTCATCAATGGCTGTAATAGCCCATACAACAGGCGTCCTCACAGTAGTTTAGCTGTCATTAATGGCTGTCATAGCCCATACACCAGCCGTCCTCACAGTAGTTTAGCTGTCATCAATGGCTGTCAATCTGTCATAGCCCATACACCAGCCGTCCTCACAGTAGTTTAGCTGTCATCAATGGCTGTCATAGCCCATACAACAGCCGTCCTCACAGTAGTTTAGCTGTCATCAATGGCTGTCAATCTGTCATAGCCCATACACCAGCCGTCCTCACAGTAGTTTAGCTGTCATCAATGGCTGTCAATCTGTCATAGCCCATACACCAGCCGTCCTCACAGTAGTTTAGCTGTCATCAATGGCTGTCATAGCCCATACACCAGCCGTCCTCACAGTAGTTTAGCTGTCATCAATGGCTGTCATAGCCCATACACCAGCCGTCCTCACAGTAGTTTAGCTGTCATCAATGGCTGTCAATCTGTCATAGCCCATACACCACCCATCCTCACAGTAGTTTAGCTGTCATCAATGGCTGTCATAGCCCATACACCAGCCGTCCTCACAGTAGTTTAGCTGTCATCAATGGCTGTAATAGCCCATACACCAGCCGTCCTCACAGTAGTTTAGCTGTCATCAATGGCTGTAATAGCCCATACACCAGCCGTCCTCACAGTAGTTTAGCTGTCATCAATGGTTGTAATAGCCCATACACCAGCCGTCCACACAGTAGTTTAGCTGTCATCAGTGGCTGTCAATCTGTCATAGCCCATACACCAGCCGTCCTCACAGTAGTTTAGCTGTCATCAATGGCTGTCAATCTGTCATAGCCCATACACCAGCCGTCCTCACAGTAGTTTAGCTGTCATCAATGGCTGTAATAGCCCATACACCAGCCGTCCTCACAGTAGTTTAGCTGTCATCAATGGCTGTCATAGCCCATACACCAGCCGTCCTCACAGTAGTTTAGCTGTCATCAATGGCTGTCAATCTGTCATAGCCCATACACCAGCCATCCTCACAGTAGTTTAGCTGTCATCAATGGCTGTCATAGCCCATACACCAGCCGTCCTCACAGTAGTTTAGCTGTCATCAGTGGCTGTCAATCTGTCATAGCCCATACACCAGCCGTCCTCGCAGTAGCTTAGCTGTCATCAATGGCTGTAATAGCCCATACACCAGCCGTCCTCACAGTAGTTTAGCTGTCATCAATGGCTGTAATAGCCCATACACCAGCCATCCTCACAGTAGTTTAGCTGTCATCAATGGCTGTAATAGCCCATACACCAGCCGTCCACACAGTAGTTTAGCTGTCATCAATGGCTGTCAATCTGTCATAGCCGATACACCAGCCGTCCTCACAGTAGTTTAGCTGTCATCAATGGCTGTAATAGCCTATACAACAGCCGTCCACACAGTAGTTTAGCTGTCATCAATGGCTGTAATAGCCCATACACCAGCCGTCCTCACAGTAGTTTAGCTGTCATCAATGGCTGTAATAGCCCATACAACAGCCGTCCACACAGTAGTTTAGCTGTCATCAATGGCTGTAATAGCCCATACACCAGCTGTCCTCACAGTAGTTTAGCTGTCATTAATGGCTGTCAATCTGTCATAGCCCATACACCAGCGGTCCTCACAGTAGTTTAGCTGTCATCAATGGCTGTTAATCTGTCATATACAGCACCAGCCATCCTCACAGTAGTTTAGCTGTCATCAATGGCTGTCATAGCCCATACAACAGCCGTCCTCACAGTAGTTTAGCTGTCATCAGTGGCTGTTAATCTGTCATAGCCCATACAACAGCTGTCCACACAGTAGTTTAGCTGTCATCAATGGCTGTTAATCTGTCATAGCCCATACACCAGCCGTCCACACAGTAGTTTAGCTGTCATCAATGGCTGTCAATCTGTCATATACAGCACCAGCCGTCCTCACAGTAGTTTAGCTGTCATCAATGGCTGTTAATCTGTCATATACAGCACCAGCCATCCTCACAGTAGTTTAGCTGTCATCAATGGCTGTCAATCTGTCATAGCCCATACAACAGCCGTCCACACAGTAGTTCAGCTGTCATCAATGGCTGTCATAGCCCATACAACAGCCGTCCTCACAGTAGTTTAGCTGTCATCAATGGCTGTCAATCTGTCATAGCCCATACAACAGCCGTCCTCACAGTAGTTTAGCTGTCATCAATGGCTGTCAGTCTGTCATACACATCAACGGCCGTCCGCACAGCAGGACTATATTGTATATATTTGCTGCTACAGATAATTTCTTTGGTTTAATGCTTTTGTTCATTGATGTGTTTGACATAGTTGTATGTTGACTGCATGTCTTCCCTAAAGGAATGACTGGATGATGAAATCTCTGAATCTCTGCAGGCTTCCAAATACATGGACGATTATGATTCCACCCACTGCACTCCACTGCCCACGCCCTTCCTGTCACCCCCTTGGTCACCAGTGGGCTGATGCAGACCTTGCTCACTAGGCTGTAGTGATTGGGCTGTTCCATTCTGCTGTCAGGGTGGAGGAGAGATTGTGTTTAGTTTTCAGGGCAGTTGTTTGATGCGTACTTTGTTCTATCCGTGGTGGTATTGTTTGTCGTTACGCGAGGAGAAGGTGTACATGTTTGATACTGTTATCATTGAGAAGACAGTCACATGTGTTTGTCTGTGTGTGTGTTGCATTCTTATTGGGAGGGTTGGGGGAGGGGTTGTGTTGCTATGGCAGTGACAATAAGCAGGCAAGTCAGTATTCAAATGCAGGAATCATTCCTGTTTGTTGGGGGGCAAGGGGGAGGGGGACTAGGGGCATGGGGATGAAAGGTGGATTGGGGTAAGGGGAGAGAATTGAGACTTGTGTACTCAGTGTATGCTGTGCAGAGGGTCTGTGAAAATGCAGTGGGCGATGGCAGTTGGCCTTACCAGTGAGCGATGATTCAAGAACTGACTGTTGCATGCCAAATCTCATCGCATTCCACAAGATGCAGTGACATTCTTGCCAGGAGCATTGGTGCTAGAGTGCAGGAGAAGAAAACAAAGAAACAAAATGGGAGAGAGAGCAGGAAAACAATTGTCCACGGCAGAGCTGTGAGAGGAGCATTGTCCACGGCAGAGCTGTGAGAGGAGCATTGTCCACGGCAGAGCTATGAGAGGAGCATTGTCCACGGCAGAGCTGTGAGAGGAGCATTGTCCACGGCAGAGCTGTGAGAGGAGCATTGTCCACGGCAGAGCTGTGAGAGGAGCATTTAACTGAAGAATCTTCTGTCAGGGAAAATGTATGGTCATAGCACAGATTGGTTACACAAATAACTTTAGAGTGGTCCAGTTTGGATCAGTTTTGCTCTTAGACATGGACATAAAATAAAGACACACACACATTCACACACGCACATTTTTGAGACTAGACATGGACATGAAATAAAGACACGCACACACACACACACACCACACTTTTTTTTTTTTGGAGTAAACTGGTCTAGTGAGTGTGTGCCTGTGCTACTGCCTTTAATTTTGTTTTTACTGTCATTGCTTAGTTTTTAAGCAACAGTGTGTAGTGGGGATGTGTATGTGTGCTATCTTTTGTTGTATTGAAGTGTATTTGGACAGTAGCACTTTCTTGTTGTGACAGACTTTTCTGCATAAACATAAGGCTGCTCTCCCTTTAAAGGCTGTGTCGCTGTACTCTCACCGTGAACAGTGTGCCAACTTAGTAAGGCACTGACCTTTTTGTTTTGTTCTTTTTTCATGTTTGATCTGGGGGGGGAGGGGGGGGGTCTAATTAGTGATCCAGATGGATTTCCTTGGGCCATTGTTGGCAGGTACAACTGCCTGTTTACTTGACATGGATTGTTGAACACCTGCTCATTGCATGGTGCTGTCAGGCCCTGGGATGGTGGCTGCCTCCTCCTCTCAGAGGACTGTCAGTGCGTAGACACTCCACCAAGGTGCACATGTGTGCACTGTCAGGCCCTGGGATGGTGGCTGCCTCCTCCTCTCAGAGGACTGTCAGTGCGTAGACACTCCACCAAGGTGCACATGTGTGCACTGTCAGGCCCTGGGATGGTGGCTGCCTCCTCTCAGAGGACTGTCAGTGCGTAGACACTCCACCAAGGTGCACATGTGTGCACTGTCAGGCCCTGGGATGGTGGCTGCCTCCTCTCAGAGGACTGTCAGTGCATAGACACTCCACCAAGGTGCACATGTGTGCACTGTCAGGCCCTGGGATGGTGGCTGCCTCCTCTCAGAGGACTGTCAGTGCATAGACACTCCACCAAGGTGCACATGTGTGCACTGTCAGGCCCTGGGATGGTGGCTGCCTCCTCCTCTCAGAGGACTGTCAGTGCGTAGACACTCCACCAAGGTGCACATGTGTGCACTGTCGGGCCCTGGGATGGTGGCTGCCTCCTCTCAGAGGACTGCATGTCAGTGCATAGACACTCCACCAAGGTGCACATGTGCACTCTTTGCAAGTACTTGTGTAGGTGTGTGTGTGTGTAGCATGTGTGCACATACCTATAAACATGTCTCTGTGTGTTTGCATGTGTTTGTTTATGTGTGTGTGTGTGGGGGGGGGGGGGGGGGGGGGGGGAAGGGGGTGAGAAGAAGAGGGGTAATGAAGTACATGTTTATGTCAGTGGAAGGGAAGGGAAACACTGCCATCACTCGTTGTCTTCAATGGTTGTCTAGCTGTGTTTGTATTTTGTCCATTCTTTTCAACCAGAGTTTTCTTTCTCAAATGTAGAATGCACATGAGAAGTTTGTCTGAAGAATTCAGGCTGACTACCACAGTTCAATCCTAAGATGTATGTGAGTCTTTGTTAACTGTTCATTTCTGTAAGTTTAATGGTCGTTTTTCGCATGTGTTTTTTGTTTGTTTTGGTGTCAGATTATGTGGTTGTAAGTATTGATGGTTTTGAGATGTGTGTATGTGTGTGTATGTATGAGTTTGAGTGTGTGTGTGTGTGGTGCATGCAGAGTGAAGTGAGGAGAAGTAAAGGAGTATCGGAGAGCACATACATGTGTATTATCCTCGTTAAGTATTTTCTGGAAGCAAGTGTTGGTGCTCTTGTGTGTAAGAAGACTTCATTTTGGTGTTTCTAAGGGCAAGAGAAGTAGATATTGAACTGTTTGTGTGTACGCAGGTTTTGGCGTGTCCCCATGTCACTGATGCCAACTGTGGAGCCAGACAGTGTGCGTGGTTGATTTAGTAATTTGGGGGTGGGGGGGGGGGGGGTGGTGGTGGCTGTCTGTCGCAGGAAGGAGGGCGCAAGGGATGTAGAGAGAGCAGAGGGATTCCATTTTGACAACTTTTACATCTGTTTAGGCATAAAACAATAATTCAATATTGGAATCACCTCTTTTTGAACAGCATGTCACCAGACAATATCAGAGTGTGAATACTGATCCTGTTTGTCTTACTTTTTTTTATTTGGCTTCTAGGGTGCAATGATTTGGTGGTTGTGTGTGTGTGTTGATTTTTATGATGTAATTTCTTCCTTGTTTCTTCGTTCTTGTTGTCCCTTTGTTTGTTGTGACCAAGTCTGCCATGCATGTGTGACGATGCCTGGCCTTGTGCCAGTACACAGGTCAGCCATGCACATTGCAGGTGATGTTTGTTGTGACCAAGTCTGCCATGCATGTGTGACGATGCCTGGCCTTGTGCCAGTACACAGGTCAGCCATGCACATTGTAGGTGATGTTTGTTGTGACCAAGTCTACCATGCATGTGTGACGATGCCTGGCCTTGTGCCAGTACACAGGTCAGCCATGCACATTGTAGGTGATGTTTGTTGTGACCAAGTCTGCCATGCATGTGTGACGATGCCGGGCCTTGTGCCAGGACACGGGTCAGCCATGCACATTGCAGGTGATGTTTGTTGTGACAAAGTCTGCCATGCATGTGTGACGATGCCGGGCCTTGTGCCAGCATACAGGTCAGCCATGCACATTGCAGGTGATGTATGTGCTGTGCCACACCTCCACCTCCACCACTTCACGTCTGTGTAGACCCTTTGTACCTGTTGTTTATCATATTGGACAAAGTAAAAGACTCTGGTGAACCAGATGTATTCTGAGCTGTTGCTTTCATCATGGAGGTAATGTGGTTCGAGTGATGTTTCTCTTGTTTGATTTTGCTTGTTTTTTTTGTGTTATCTGGCTGTGTTTGCCTGTCTGTCCTCTCCGTTGGGTCTTGGCATAGACCATGATTTTTGTTTATATTTTGAGATTTCAAGAGAAATCTTGCTAGGTTGTTGCACTAGAAGAAGCATGCCTTGTGTTGAACACAAAATCTCAACCCCTGTGTCTTGCACATCATTCATTTCCACTAATGACCCAGCTTGGAACTTTTGCAGACTGACGTTTCTCTCGTGATTTTGTCCGCCTCTGACATGTTGAACTGTTATGGTTGGCAGAGAGGCGGTCACTGTGAACCACACTATGTATGGAGATGGTCTGTCACTGTCTTTTAAAGCTGTTTTAGGTACTTGACTGTGTCCTTCAGGATTGTGTGATATTTGAAGTACTGAAGTGATTATAGTTGAATTTAACCCCCTACATAATTCCTGTTTTTTTTTTTAATTGAATATGAATTGCCGCCAGCAAAACAAAACTGTTTCCTGTGGTCAGTGCAATGAAACGCAAGAAGGGAAAAGCCGTGTATGATGATTGTAAAGAGAAGTAGATAAAGAGATGGAAGTACAGGTGGATGACAGCACAGACAGGATCATGATGATTGTAAACAGAAGTAGATAAAGAGATGGAAGTACAGGTGATTGTAAAGAGAAGTAGATAAAGAGATGGAAGTACAGGTGATTGTAAACAGAAGTAGATAAAGAGATGGAAGTACAGGTGGATGACTGCACGGACAGGATCATGATGATTGTAAAGAGAAGGAGATAAAGAGATGGAAGTACAGGTGATTGTAAAGAGAAGTAGATAAAGAGATGGAAGTACAGGTGATTGTATAGAGAAGTAGATAAAGAGATGGACGTACAGGTGATTGTAAAGAGAAGTAGATAAAGAGATGGACGTACAGGTGATTGTAAAGAGAAGTAGATAAAGAGATGGACGTACAGGTGATTGTAAACAGAAGTAGATAAAGAGATGGAAGTACAGGTGATTGTAAAGAGAAGTAGATAAAGAGATGGGAGTACAGGTTATTGTAAACAGAAGTAGATAAAGAGATGGAAGTACAGGTGATTGTAAACAGAAGTAGATAAAGAGATGGAGGTACAGGTGGATGACTGCACAGACCGGATCACTGTGCTGGATGAGGAGATGATGTCAGATCTGCTGTGTGTTCAAACGGGTCTAGTGACTAGTGGGCAACCAACCACAATGACTAGTGGACAGCCAGTCTCAATTACAAGTGGGCAGCCAATATCAATGACTAATGGAGTGCAAAAATCAACCTCAAGTAAGAACTAGTGGACAGTAAACCTCAATGACTAGTGGACAACAAACTTCAATAACTAGTGGACAGCAAAAACCCAACCTCAATGACTAGTGGACAGCAAAAATCAACCTCAATGACTAGTGGACAGCCAACCTCAATGACTGGAGGACAGCCAACCTCAATGACTAGTCGACGGCAAAAATCAGCCTCGATGACTAGTGGACAGCCAACCTCAATGACTAGTCAACATCAGCCTCAACGGCTAGTGGACAGCCAACCTCAATGACTAGTCAACATCCAACCTCAGTGACTAGTGGACAGCCAACCTCAATGGTAAGTTTAATGTCTTTGTGGGCAGCATCAAATAGAAAAGCAAAAAAAAAAGGTATGTTTGAAATTCTCAGATCTTTGCGAAAGTTAGGTTCTGTAGACTCAGTTCTTTCTCAGAAACTTTTGGATGCACAGATAGAACCCATTTTAATCATGCAGCGGAAGTTTGGGGACTTGCTGTCAACAACAGCATGGAAAAGGTTCACACGTTTGCCGTTAAACGTTTCATTGGTGTGCCATTGCATTCATCAAGTACCGTTTTGTATGGTGAATAATGCATAGAAAATCATTTGTAAAGTATATAAGATATTGGATAAAATGAACCAGATTACCTATGCTGAGACTCTGTAGACAGGCATACGAAATGCAGTTGATGCAAGTAGAGGAGGGTAAACAGAACTGGGTATTTCAAGTCAAGAAAGCTTTAACAGAACATGGATTTGAAATTGTAGGATGTGAATACAGTTTGGTATCTGAATTGAAAGACAGTGATAGCATCCTGCATGGAAAAATGAAAGTAATGATACAGATAACTGGTTCTTTCCTTTTAAACATCTGACAGTGACACTGGAATTGTATTGCTTGCAAAACACTTCAGAAGCGGGGTTGATGCGGAGAAAAGAAAATGCTTGAAGAGTGAGTGCATGATATGGTGTATTGTCTATTATGTATTGATCAGTTGAAGTACTTTGAAGGAGTGTTTAACTTAACAGGCTGCCATGCAAAGCAAAAATGACACATGTACTACTTTGTGTGTCATGTGCTAAAACATAGTTTGAACCCAGATGGCAAGCCAAAGTGTGAATGCACTGCATGATACAGAGTCCACTGCCACTGTGGGAGAGAAGAGATTCTTACCAAAGAAACGCTACACAGGCTAAACAAGGAAAATAACCTAGCTAGCTCTGAAGTAAAAAAAAGGAGGTGCCCACTGCAGTACTGTTTAAAAAGTGCCCATACTTCACTGACACTGTTAAAGTGATGGCTATGCAGTACTGTTTAAAAAGTGCCCATACTTCACCGACACTGTTAAAGTGATGGCTATGCAGTACTGTTTAAAAAGTGCCCATACTTCACCGACACTGTTAAAGTGATGGCTGTGGATCAGCCAGTGTGTTCACTGCTCTTTGGTAATGATTATAGTCAGACCAAAACAAGTTATACAGATGAGAGTACCGGTGATTGCTATGAGTGTGTCGATATTGTCTGCTATCGAGTCGCATAACAAAGGCAACCCAAAGACATCACTCAAAATCAAACAAACAGCTGTAAGCAAAATAAGCCTGAAAGAATTTGGCACAGAGCAAGAATCAAACGTTACTTTGCACTTGCAAGCAAAGGAAACGGTACGTAAAATAAGAGAGAAGTCAATTCCAGGATCTGAAAAGGAATAGTGTACCGCTGTCCTGAGGATTGCAGGCAAAAGGTGCCATAAAGTTATGGTACCTGTGATTCTCAGAGCAGAAGTCATGCACATAGCATACGACATACCATGTCAGGACACCTTGGGATCTGAAAGACCAGGGACAGAATAATAACTGATTTTTTTCTGGATGGTTATTTATTGGGATATCAGACCCTGTTGTGCTTCCTGCGACAATTGTCAAAGGAGCGTTTTGAAAGGCTCCACCAAGAAGGTTCCAATAGTCGAACTGCCTTTGATAGATTGAACGGATGGCTGTAGATCCAATAGTTTGGTTTACTGCTTTTTGTTGAGAATCAAAACTAATGAGAACAAACGCACCAACAGTTTAATGTTACACTCTGTGTGTGCATGTGTGTGTGTGTTGTTGTTGTTGTTTTGCTCATTTTATCGCTTTTCTTTCTTTGTCTTTTTTTCTGTCACTCTGTCTTTCTCGCTCTCCCTCTCTCTCGCTCTGTCTGTGTCTGTGTTTCTCTGTCTCTGTCTCTCTCATATTACCACTCTCTCCATATCTCACCATTTCTCTCCATCTCTGTCTGTCTCTCTCAGTCTCTCCACATGTCTGCCTGTCTCTCTCTCTCTCTCAGTGTGTTTTTGGGCGCACGTGCGCACACTCCTGTACTTTTTTGTTTGCCGCCCATCTATATGTGTGAATATGCACTGTGTGTGTGTGTGTGTGTGTGTGTGTGTGTGTGTGTATGAGAGAGAGGGAGGGAGAGAGAGTATATAATACAAGTGTGTATGCACTCTCATTTTTCTGTCTGGAGAAAAAAACACTTTGAACGGCATCATCCATTTTTTTCTTTTTTTTTTTTTTATTTCGCACAACATTTTCAACTGCAGAACAAGAAAAAAACAACAAAAATGTTACAAGCATGTTCAAATTTCTAAAGTAGTATTGTAGTAATACAGCAAAAGACGTATATTAGTAATACAGCAAAAAGATGTAAGAACACACTCTAAAGAGAGTACACAGCTTGATTTTCATACATTCTGTCTTATCTTTCATGTGAGTTATGTGACAGACATTGAATGATCAGAAGGCTTTGATAGGAGTTATCTGTAAATACGTTCTCACTGATTTTTTTTTAACCTAAAAAGACGCACAGTGTGTGTGTAGTCGGTGTAACGTATGTATCACAGAACAATAATAGCACACACTCACACATGCGTGAGCGCGCACGCCAATTCCAACACCATCACTTTGACACGAGCAGCTATACTGACCAATCTTAATGGTATTCGCTATCGTCTTCGTTCAAATGTGTTCGCCAAGTGTCCTCAGTTTGACACGAGCAGCTATACTGACCAATCTTAATGGTGTTCGCTATTGTCTTCGTTCAAATGTGTTCCGCCAAGTGTCCGAAAAGTTTGGGTCACAGGCCCAACAGTAGTCTCCTCTTCCGGTCCCCCCTCCCCACTCGCTCCAGCACCAAATCTTCATGCCCCGAGAAGTTAGCACCAGTCAGTCAGCCATCATTCCGTGCTGAAGTGAACATTGGTAATGTCTGGAACTGGCTTCCTCTCGATCGAAAAGTAAACCTTGTCAGAACATGAGACCATGACACGCTTGGTTTTTCAACGCAAGACCAGGCAAAGGCTACATAATGGAGGATGCTGGCTTGATCTGTCTTACTCCGTAGTCTTGGGTCAGTCAAGGCGCTACTAGGCCTCTCCGCCTTCCAACCTGGCCATAACGGTCATGATGTCAGTAAATGTGAGCGTCTGGATTCTGGTCTATGTACGTGTCCCTTTCAAGGGAAGAAAGGTTTTCGGTGATGAATTAGGACTTAGAATTGTATGGGAGATCTGTTGAATAATGTAGTCAAAATAGAGACGTGTAAATTCTACAAACCAGTCTATTGACAGAGTGTTGTAATATCTGCCTAGTCCTATCATCTGTGTGATGTGAACTCGTATGAAGAACTTTCTGTGACACCTAACACTATACTAATTCACACTATTTCACTCGTGCCTCTGTTCAAGTGAATGATATATGTCTCTCCCCCCCCCCCCTCTCTCTCTCTCCCTCCCTCTCTCTCTCTCTCTCTCTCTCTTCTCTCTCTCTCTCTCTCTCTCTCTCTCTCTCTCTCTCTCTCTCTCTCTTGAGTAGTTGCTTGCTTCTCCTGGGCTATCATCTCGGAGTGAACGGGCCCATGTGTTGGCTGATCTAGATATGTGCATCTAGCAATAACAGCCTACAGAACTCTCAACTAGTAGTCGACTGCTCTGTTAAATCATGACCGTTCCTCAGTTTATTCCGGTCAATCTGCAACATCCCAAATCCTTCTTAGTAACTTTCAACTGCTTTGTTAAACCATGAGCATTCCTCAAGTAAATCTGCAACATCCCCAAATCCTTCTTACTAACTTTCTCAGCATCCCTAAACACTTGTGAGCGCAAAGCCCTACTTGCGAGGCCCACACGCCTGCGCGCGCGCGTGTTGTTGTTGTTGTTGTTGTTGTGTGTGTGTAACATTGCATCACAAATGACTGGGGACCAATAACACAACAAGCAGGCTGACAATGTTCATCACAAATGACTGGGGACCAATAACACAACAAGCAGGCTGACAATGTTCATCACAAATGACTGGGGACCAATAACACAACAAGCAGGCTGACAATGTTCATCACAAATGACTGGGGACCAATAACACAACAAGCAGGCTGACAATGTTCAAAAGCGTGGAGCTACGGACACAGCTGAAGAGAATGTATACTCGTGCCACAAACGAAGCTAATCGACCACGCTATTTCTTCAACATTTCCCTCACTTCTCTGTCATTTCCTTCAACCCCCCTCCCCTTGACCTACATTTCTGGCATCACGTTTTTCATTCATCTAGTAATCCCTGTACCTGTACCTGTCTGACATCATTTCAAATCTATCCGACAGCTCAGGGTTGCTAAAGATGAGCCTCATCAGCTCGAAGGTGGGCCACATGCCCCTAGGATCCTGGCGCCTGTAATTGCATTCTTCCCTAAGCTGCATCTCCACATCCTCCCTCTCCCCCGAGTCAGACTCATCCTCCATGTCCATTTCCATAGGATATCGGCGGAAGCGTCGACAGAAAGTGGAGAACATGTTGTACCACATCATGGAACGTCGTCTGCCCCAGTGCCTGGTTTCAGGATCCATGTCAGGGTACATTTCAGGATCCATGTCGGGATCCATGTCAGGATCAAAATCAGGATCCATGCCAGGATACCTTCTGCGATTCATTTCGGGATCCATATTATCATCCCAGTTGGGGTCGTCTTGGAAGTCATCTTCAATGGGCTTCTCGTCGTCAGGGACGTGACCGAGGCCTGCAGAAAAAACTGAAGAAAATGAATTAATAAGTAACTCTTTCAACTCTTTCAATACATTGACCAGCTTCATGAATGAGAGACAGAGAGAGTCGGACAGAGACGGAGAGAATGCTTGTCGAAAGAGGCTTGGATTACTTCAATTAATTTCATATTTGATATTGTCTTTCTGGACAAGGGAGGAGGAGGGAAGATACGACATACCACAATTCCTACGGTTTTTGCCTAAGTAGGCAATGCTTCAAGGAGAGCACCCAATACTAAAGACACTGGTCAGGGATCTTAAGAGATCGGTTGAGAAACGGGTCAGAGATCTTCAGAGATCAGCAGAGAAACTGGTCAGGGATCTTCAGAGATCACTGGAGAAAACTGGTCAGGAATCTTTAGAGATCACTGGAGAAACTGGTCAGGGATCTTCAGAGATCACTGGAGAAAGGGGTCAGGGATCTTTAGAGATCACTAGAGAAACGGGTCAGGGATCTTTAGAGATCACTAGAGAAACGGGTCAGGGAACTTAAGAGATCACTGGAGAAACAGGTCAGGGATCTTCAGAGATCACTGGAGAGAAATGATCAGGGATCATGAGAGATCACTGGAGAAACTGGTCAGGGATGTCAAGAGATCACTGGAGAAACGGGTAAAGGATCTTCAGAGATCACTAGAGAAAACTGGTCAGGGATCTTAGAGATCACTAGAGAAACGGGTCAGGGATCTTCAGAGATCACTAGAGAAACGGGTCAGGGATCTTTAGAGATCACTAGAGAAACGGGTCAGGAATCTTTAGAGATCACTAGAGAAACGGGTCAGGGATCTTCAGAGATCACTGCGAGAAACGGGTCAGGGATTCTTCAGAGATAACTGGAGAGACTGGTCAGGGATCTTCAGAGATCACTAGAGAAAGTGGTCAGGAATCTTCAGAGATCACTGGAGAAACTGGGTTAGTGATCTTCAGAGATCACCAAAAAAACTGGCCAGGGATCTTCAGAGATCACTGGAGAAATTTGGTCAGGGATCTTCAGAGATCACTGGAGAAAGGGTCAGGGATCTTGAGAGATCACTGGAGAAACTGGTCAGGGATCTTAATAGATCACTGAAGAAACTGGTCAGGGAGCTTCAGAGATCACTGGAGAAACGGGTCTGGGATCTTAAGAGATCACTAGAGAAATGGTCAGTGATCTTCAGAGATCACTGGAGAAAACGGGTCAGGGAGCTTCAGAGATCACTAGAGAAACTGGTCAGGGATCTTGAGAGATCACTAGAGAAACTGGTCAGGGATCTTCAGAGATCACTAGAGAAACTGGTCAGGGATCTTGAGAGATCACTGAAAACTGGTCAGGATCTTCAGAGATCACTAGAGAAACTGGTCAGGGATCTTCAGAGATCGCTAGAGAAACTGGTTAGGGATCTTCAGAGATCACTAGGGGAAACTGGCCCAGGGATCTTAAGAGATCAGCGGAGAACTGGTCAGGGATCTTCAGAGATCACTAGAGAACCTGGTCAGGGATCTTCAGAGATCACTAGAGAAACTGGTCAGGGATATTAGCAGATCACTGGAGAAACTGGTCAGGGATCTTTAGAGATCACTGGAAAAAACGGGTCAGGGATCTTAGCATATCACTGGAAAAAACTGGTCAGGGATCTTTAGAGATCACTGGAGAAACTGGTCAGGGATCTTTAGAGATCACTGGAGAAACTGGTCAGGGATCTTTAGAGATCACTGGAGAAACTGGTCAGGGATCTTTAGAGATCACTGGAAAAACTGGTCAGGGATCTTCAGAGATCACTGGAGGAACTGGTCAGGGATCTTGAGAGATCACTGGAGAAATGGTCAGGGATCTTCAGAGATCACTGGAGAAAGGGGTCAGGATCTGAGAGATCACTGGAGAAACTGGTCAGGGATCTTAATAGATCACTGAAGAAACTGGTCAGGGAGCTTCAGAGATCACTAGAGAAACGGGTCTGGGATCTTAAGAGATCACTAGAGAAACTGGTCAGTGATCTTCAGAGATCAACTGGAGAAACGGGTCAGGGGCTTCAGAGATCACTAGAGAAACTGGTCAGGGATCTTGAGAGATCACTAGAGAAACTGGTCGGGGATCTTCAGAGATCACTAGAGAAATGGTCAGGAATCTTGAGAGATCACTGGAGAAACTGGTCAGGGATCTTCAGAGATCACTAGAGAAACTGGTCAGGGATCTTCAGAGATCGCTAGAGAAACTGGTTAGGGATCTTCAGAGATCACTAGAGAAACTGGTCAGGGATCTTAAGAGATCAGCGGAGGAACTGGTCAGGGATCTTCAGAGATCACTACAGAACCTGGTCAGGGATCTTCAGAGATCACTAGAGAAACTGGTCAGGGATATTAGCAGATCACTGGAGAAACTGGTCAGGATCTTTAGAGATCACTGAAAAACGGGTCAGGGATCTTAGCAGATCACTGGAGAAAACTGGTCAGGGATCTTTAGAGATCACTGGAGAAACTGGTCAGGGATCTTAGCAGATCACTGGAGAAACTGGTCAGGGATCTTTAGAGATCACTGGAGAACTGGTCAGGGATCTTTAGAGATCACTGGAGAAACTGGTCAGGGATCTTCAGAGATCACTGGAGGAACTGGTCAGGGATCTTGAGAGATCACTGGAGAAACTGGTCAGGGATCTTAGAGGTCACTGGAAAAATGCGAGGCCATAGCATGGTCAGTTTTTCTTTTTTTCCCCCCTCCCCTTCTCCATTTTGTTGAGAATCTGTCTTTGCCATTGCCTAATGTGGTCTTTGCCATTGCTAATGTGGTCTTTGCCATTGCCTGTAAGGTTCTTATTCTCGTCCTTCCAGAAAGCAAGAGCTGGTCTGTGAGATCACGTAACAGTGAGCCCACCTCCACCCCCACTAACCCCCCCGTCACTGAGGACTTTGGGAAATTAGGAGCCGGGTGATCCACAGCTGCGTGTGGGACTGGCCTACTTCTCAGTCTTGTAGAGGTGAGCTCACCCCAGTCTTTTCTGACATACCACGGTGAGTTCAATCAGAACCATCTGTTTGGATGAGTCTGGATGGAGTGCTATGCCTGGTATCGTGCCATTCTTCTTTCGGAATTGGGGGGTGGGTTTCCCATTCTAGAAGGTCTGCTATACTGACCCATTCAGCCGCTCTGTGTAGTAAGCCCCTCTTCTTTGCTCTAGCTGTTTCAGATTGTGATTCATCGCTTCAAGTTGTGTAGAATGTTGTTGCTGAGCTTCCAGTGATGGAGTGTTTCCTCTGGCAGTACTAAGCATATGTACGATTCCTTAAGCAATTAATCATGTCTCCATGTGTACCGTTCTTGGGTTGCGCTGTTTTGTACTCATGACATATGCTACTGATTGTCTCCCCTGACAGAGTGGACACACAGGATTGTTTCCCCTGACAGAGTGGACACACAGGATTGTCTCCCCTGACAGAGTGGACACACAGGCTACTGATTGTCTCCCCTGACACAGTGGACACACAGGCTACTGATTGTCTCCCCTGACAGAGTGGACACACAGGCTACTGATTGTCTCCCCTGACAGAGTGGACACAGGCTACTGATTGTCTCCCCTGACAGAGTGGACACACTGATTGTCTCCCCTGACAGAGTGGTCATACAGCCTACTGATTGTCTCCCCTGACACAGTGGACACACATGCTACTGATTGTCTCCCCTGACACAGTGGACACACGGGCTACTGATTGTCTCCCCTGACAGAGTGGACACACATGATTGTCTCCCCTGACAGAGTGGACACACAGGCTACTGATTGTCTCCCCTGACAGAGTGGACACAGGCTACTGATTGTCTCCCCTGACAGAGTGGACACACAGGCTGCTGATTGTCTCCCCTGACAGAGTGGACACATAGCCTACTGATTGTCTCCCCTGACAGAGTGGACACACAGGCTACTGATTGTCTCCCTGACAGAGTGGACACACAGGCTACTGATTGTCTCCCCTGACACAGTGGACACACAGGCTACTGATTGTCTCCCCTGACAGAGTGGACACACTGATTGTCTCCCCTGACAGAGTGGACACACTGATTGTCTCCCTGACAGAGTGGACACAGGTTGCTGATTGTCTCCCCTGACAGAGTGGACACACAGGCTACTGATTGTCTTCCCTGACAGAGTGGACACACAGGCTACTGACTGTCTCCCCTGACAGAGTGGACACACATGCTACTGATTGTCTCCCCTGACAGAGTGGACACACAGGCTGCTGATTGTCTCCCCTGACAGAGTGGATACACAGGCTACTGATTGTCTCTCCTGACAAGAGTGGACACACTGATTGTCTCCCCTGACAGAGTGGACACACAGACTACTGATTGTCTCCCCTGACAGGGACACAGGCTACTGATTGTCTCCCCTGACAGAGTGGACACACACAGCCTACTGATTGTCTCCCTGACAGAGTGGACACACAGGCTACTGATTGTCTCCCCTGACAGAGTGGACACAGGCTCATTGATTTCCCTCACAATGGGCAGACGAAAGGCCTCTAGGCAGGCGATACAGGTAATATAGATGGTATGATTGATCCAAGCGTAGTGACAATTATTTGCAATAACAATAGTGGTATGACTGATCCATTGCTGTAGTGACAGATTTTATGTTGACAATAACTGATATAGATGGTATGACTGATCCCATATGCTGCTAGTGACAGATTTTATATTGACAATAACTGATATAGATGTTATGATTGATCCCATATGCTGCTAGTGACAGATTTTATATTGACAATAACTGATATAGATGGTATGACTGATCCCATATGCTGCTAGTGACAGATTTTATATTGACAATAACTAATATAGATGGTATGACTGATCCCATATGCTGCTAGTGACAGATTTTATATTGACAATAACTGATATAGATGGTATGACTGATCCCATATGCTGCTAGTGACAGATTTTATATTGACAATAACTGATATAGATGGTATGATTGATCCCATATGCTGCTAGTGACAGATTTTATATTGACAATAACTGATATAGATGGTATGACTGATCCCATATGCTGCTAGTGACAGATTTTATATTGACAATAACTGATATAGATGGTATGACTGATCCCATATGCTGCTAGTGACAGATTTTATATTGACAGTCTAACGCCCTCTGTTTCAGTCCCGTTTTCTTTCTCTCACAATTCCCTTCTTTTTCTTTCCTTTTTCTTTTTTTTAATATTTGCCAGTAAGACCTAAACCTAAGCATAATACCCTTCGCCCAATTCTTCTGCCCTACCCATGCCAACTTTCACTAGTCCCTTCGTTTTCTTCCACCCATCATCCAGCCATTTGCACTAGGATATGTTAAAACATTTTCAGAAAACGAAGTCGTCATCGTGACCCAACTGTCTAAGACAATGCCTTAGACTACGAATCACCCCTCGCGATTTCTACATTGACAATAGAGAATAAAAAAGAAAACGATAGAGAACGAGGACATGCTCAGTAAAGAAATAGAATACCTTCAGGGAAAAAAGAACGAAACAGAAAATAATTTGACGGAACTAAAACAAAAACAGCAATTAGTGTCATTGCGAGAGAAAGTTATGGAAGGCGTGTTGCTTCTTTCAGAATCTAGGTGGGTAGAATGTGATGAAGAAAAAAGAAAATATTTCTGCAATCCTTAAAAAAAAAAAGAAATTGTTTGAAGAAACAGATCGCAAAAAAAAAATCACAAAACATGATGGCGAGTTCAAAGAGGATGCAGATTGAAAAAAAAAAAAAAAAGCATCCATTATAACAATGTATAAAACCCTAGTAGCACCATGTCATAGTACAAAATACGTTGCATACTGAATGTTGATTTAAGATTAGACTGTTAACAAGAAATATTTCCTTGTTTGAATTGTAAAATTTGATGTAACATACATTCAAGAAAAATAGAACCTTCAATGCACACACACACACACACACACACACACACACACACACACACACACACACACACACACACACACACAAATGGTGTTTTAAAAAGGGGTCTGTCCCCCCAATCTGAGCAATGGCACTATAACAGTTCGTTTACATGTAAGTAGTTACCTTGGTCACACATTCACAGAAAAACTCAGTCCTAAACTAGAAACTTAACCTTTAGCAGCTTTAGAGGAAAAGGCAGTTTTGGTTTTCAGAAAGTCAAAGAGATGACGTATGATGTATTCCTTAAGATCATTGTCACAAATAAGTGCCTGTTTTTCTTCATTCATCTGATGTTTGGAACTTCAGAATTTACACAGAGAAAGTGCATCTATTGGTTTTAAAACTATTTTGGGGGCTACCGGAGAAAACATCAAACAAATAGTTTATCGTGACAAAGGCAGATATCCCTTTTTCGTTAATTATATAAACCTTGTGTAATATACTCAGAGGCATAAAAAACGCGAAAACAAACTGTATAGAAATTTTGATGTAATTTGGCTACCGATTCCTTTGAACTGGTAATAGAAAGTGAGAAAAAGCAATCAAACACCGCAAAAGTGTCCTTTCAAAGTTCATTCTGGTAGAAAATAAGGTCACATGAACTTGACCTTGACCCTGTGTTAACAGCAGAATGTCATATCTGGTGTGACCACCTCGAGCATTGATCACAGCTGTGCACCTGCGGTACATCGAGCGCACCAGAGTGTTGGTCTGCCTCTGGGAGACTTGCCACCACACCTGGCCCACAGCGACAGCAAGCTGAGCTGCTGTCTGGGGTCTGGGTTGAGCTGGTTCAACTGCCTCTGAAGGGCATCCCAGAAATGCTCTATTGGGTTAAGGTCGGGAGAACGGGCTGGGTGAGGCAGCAGATTGATGTTGTTCTGCCTCAGGAAGTTCTGCGTAGCACGGGCAGTGTGCGGCCTTGCGTTGTCCTGCTGAAACAGGTTCTGTGGATGCTGCTGGAAATGTGGCAGGATGTGGGGCCTCAGAACTTGGTCGATGTAATGAACAGCAGTGACCCCGTTACCACGTCCTGGACCCACATTCTGGAAGATGACTGGTCCAATACGGCGATTCATGCCGATAGCCCCCTAGATCATGATGCTTTCACCACCCCATGGGTCCCTTTCGGTGATGTTGGCATCCGTGAAGCGTTCCCCCGCTCTTCTCCAGATCCGGATGCGGCCATCGCCTGGGTCGACGCAGAACCGGCTTTCATCACTGAAGAGGACTCGGCCCCAGTCCCGATGGCGCCAATGCACGTGGATCTGTGCCCACTGCAGACGGTTCTGGCGATGCTGGAGTGTCAGGATAGGTCGCCGGGCTGGACGCCTGCATTGGAGACCAACTGTGTTCAGTCGGCGACGCACGGTCCTGTTGCTGATTGGCCTGCCATGGTTGCCGACGGTGTTCCTGGCTGTGTTGGCAGCGGTTTGGTAAGGCTCCCGTCGATGCTGACGAAGAAGATGGCGGTCTTGGGCTGCTGTGGTGACCCTCGGTCTGCCGCTCCTCGGTCTGTCATCAGTGGTGTTTCTTGCTTGAAAGCGGTCCAGAAGGCGATAGACGGTGGAAATGTGGACTCCGAATGCGATAGCGACCTGCCTCATTGGAACCCCGGCCTGCAGTTGCCCCATTGCTATGCAACGATCTTGACGAGAAAGTCTCGGCATTATGTTGGCGCCGCTGGAAGGGATAATTTGAACTTTTTGGGGTTTGGAAATTTATAGCCCCACAATGGGGGCCACATTGAGTTGCAATTCACATTGATGCACGTGGCGTAGGTAGTCCACATGGCAAATGCACTCCTCGTGCCAAAAACGCTGACCCGCAACATTCACCCACTGTTACGAGGTTACAACCGGCCAAGACACCACGTACTGCTAATGTTGCACGTGCCAACGACATTGCTTACGTCCTGTTCACAATGTGAACAATCGTGCACTGTCTCTATTTTTTCGCGTTTTTTATGCCTCTGAGTATATAATGGGTAAAGTAGGTAATGTAAAAGCCTCATCGATTCCCATATCAATTTCATAAACATTATGATGAATCTAGACATGGAAGGGAAAACCTGTTCGATGACACAAATCATAAAAATTCTATGTGACACTGGGTTTAGTGTTCCCCACACTTGCAAGTGTGAGATGCTCGTGGATGTTGTTGCAGTTATAATTATTGCATGTTTGCGGCCGGGTTGCAGTTATAATTATTGCATGTTTGCGGCCGGTTGCAGTTATAATTATTGCAGTTATAATTATTGCATGTCTAATTATTGCAGTTATAATTATTGCATGCTTGCTGCCGGGATGCAGTTATCATTATTGCATGTTTGCTGCCGGGATGCAGTTATCATTATTGCAGTTATAATTATTGCATGTCTGCTGCCGGGATCACTCGGACGGAGCCTTACACGTTGGCAAATTGTAAGACCATGGACATGGTAACTGCACCCTCACCGTGGAGCAGAGGTACGTGGCTGATCAATCCTTTATTTCATCACAGAGGTACGTGGCTGATCAATCCTTTATTTCATCACAGAGGTACATGGCTGATCAATCCTTTATTTCATCACAGAGGTACATGGCTGATCAATCCTTTATTTCATCACAGAGGTACATGGCTGATCAATCCTTCTTCATTTTATCACAGAGGTACATGGCTGATCAATCCTTTATTTCATCACAGAGGTACATGGCTGATCAATCCTTCTTCATTTTATCACAGAGGTACATGGCTGATCAATCCTTTATTTCATCACAGAGGTACATGGCTGATCAATCCTTCTTCATTTTATCACAGAGGTACATGGCTGATCAATTCTTCTTCATTTTATCACAGAGGTACATGGCTGATCAATTCTTCTTCATTTTATCACAGAGATACATGGCTGATCAATTCTTCATTTTATCACAGAGGTACATGGCTGATCAATCCTTTATTTCATCACAGAGGTACATGGCTGATCAATCCTTTATTTCATCACAGAGGTACATGGCTGATCAATTCTTCTTCATTTCATCATGTCAAATCTAGTTCTGTATGCCAGATAAAAAGATTCTTTGAGATAGGAAGAAAGACGAGACCAAAAAAGGACAAATAGGGGTGAACGACAGAAGGATGAGCAAAACATCTTACCTTGAGGTAAAATGAGGGCAAGGAGTGTAACAGACAGCCCCACCATGGTCATCATGGCTGAAGGACAAGCCAAACACCTGCATGGGACAGAGGAAGAGAACGGTGTGACGAAGAACAAAACAAAAAACAAAACTCGAAAATATAGGAAATAGACTGATATTGGGAATTAGAAAACACACACACACACACACACACACACACACACACACACACACACACACACACACACACACACACATTACTCCCCATCACAGTATAAAAATACAATTAATTAATAGACATTAACTAGATGGATGAACGAACACACACACACACACACACACACACACACACACACACACACACACACACACACACACACACACACACATACTCCAAACTCTCTCTCTCTGAAAGCGATTTATTCTCTCTCTCTCTCTCTCTCTCTCTCTCTCTCTCTCTCTCTCTCTCTCTCTCCTCCTCTCTCTCTCTCTCTCTCCTCCTCTCTCTGTCTGGCTGTCTCTCTCTCTCTCTCTCTCTCTCTCTCTCTTCTCTCTCTCTCTCTCTCTCTCTCTCTCTCTCTCTGCATATGATGCGTCTAAATCTACAGATCTGACTCGGTGCAGTAGTTTTACTGTCGTACCTTCCTGGTACATATTCAACCGCTGTACGTCTTTCATCACGGACCATTTCCTTGCCC
>CM031625.1:47014321-47019321 GCA_018398815.1 Conus ventricosus
TATATATATATATATATATATATATATATATATATTAGAGAGAGAGAGAGAGGAGAGAGAGAGAGAGAGAGAGAGAGAGAGAGAAATGATTTTGATAGTGCTCGACCCTTGGGGAGCAACATTTGTCAAAAAAAGGTTTTTAAAAAATAATCTACAAATTTGTTTCGAGCGCGTTGCGCTGTCATCAGGATGGTTTTTGGTTTGCCCACCGCCGATGTTATATAGCGTGTGGGCTCCCGTTTGCGGCTGTTTGCACGTGCGGATTGGCTGCACGTGTTTTTTGGGGGCTTTCAGATTTTTGTTTTGGGTGTATTCACTAACAACGATTTCCATTTATGCCTGCAGTTGTTTACTATTTCTGTTTTGGTGTTTAAAGTTGCTAAGTGTGGTTTGCATAGTATTAACCATTTTTCAGTTAAACATAGGTTGCACCTTTTTGAAACATTGCTGTATGGTGATACTCTTTTTATGATTTTCCAGGATATATTGTAGCTTGTTTTTGCGTCTTTAAGTTTCCAGATATATTTGCTCAGTTCTGTTTGGTTTTTATATTTTTCTTTATTAAATGACTGTTTGTGGTTTGCATATCTGCTTTTGAAGTGGTTTTCAGTGATCCCTATGTATGTTTCTTTTTCATTTTCTGATGTCACAGTGGCTTGGTATACAATGTTGTTGTGAAGGCATTTATTGCTCAGGGGGCACTGCTCTTTTTTGATGCAATTGCAAGATTTCCTTTCTTCACCCTTCTTTGCTGTGTTGGTTTTCATTTTATCAGATGCGTCAATTAAATTTTTCAGGTTGGGCATGCATGAATACGATAGTTTGACGGTGTTTTTGTTGAATATTTTATATAGTTTGTGTTCTTTTGGGAACGAGGTTGTTAAAATTTTAAAGAATTCTTTTCCTATGTTTGTTTTGAGTTTTCCGTCGTATGTTGGGTTGTACCATGTGATTTTTCTTTTCCTGTTTTTCTTATTTCTATTTGTGTTATTGTCTGGATTGTATTGTAGTTTGTAGTTGTACCCACTTTTTTGCAGTGCTTCTTGATATTCTACTGCTGCATTGTTGAATACTCTTTCATTGCATGACAGGTTTGATAGTCTCTGATTTATGCCATTGGGTATGGCTTTTAATACAGATGGTGGGTGGTTGCTTTTGATGTTTACATAGATAGGTGTGTCATTGGGCTTCTTGTATCGTATTCATGCATGCCCAACCTCAAAAAGTTAATTGACGCATCTAATAAAATGAAAACTAACACAGCAAAGAAGGGTGAAGAAAGGAAATCTTGCAATTGCATCAAAAAAGAGCAGTGCCCCCTGAGCAATAAATGCCTTCACAACAACATTGTATACCAAGCCACTGTGACATCAGAAAATGAAAAAGAAACATACATAGGGATCACTGAAAACCACTTCAAAAGCAGATATGCAAACCACAAACAGTCATTTAATAAAGAAAAATATAAAAACCAAACAGAACTGAGCAAATATATCTGGAAACTTAAAGACGCAAAAACAAGCTACAATATATCCTGGAAAATCATAAAAGAGCATCACCATACAGCAATGTTTCAAAAAGGCGCAACCTATGTTTAACTGAAAAATGGTTAATACTATGCAAACCACACTTAGCAACTTTAAACACCAAAACAGAAATAGTAAACAACTGCAGGCATAAATGGAAATCGTTGTTAGTGAATACACCCAAAACAAAAACCTGAAAGCCCCCAAAAAACACGTGCAGCCAACCCGCACGTGCAAACAACCGCAAACGGGAGCCCACACGCTATATAACATCAGTGGTGGGCAAACCAAAAACTATCCTGATGACAGCGCAACGCGCTCGAAACAAATTTGTAGATTATTTTTTAAAAACCTATTTTAACAATATATATATATATTCAATTATAAGCAAAGCTTGCTCTTATGTCTTAGATTGAAGAAATAGGGGGAGATAAGCATTCATATCTGCAGTGGTAGATAATTCTGCCTAACTAACAGTATGTGCTTGAGTGGGTGAATGGGGAAAAATTAAAATAAATGCTTCTCAAAATGAGCCTTCAGCAAGCTTATAGTCTGCAAGGGGGAGACAGTCTCCAATGGGGAGGAAACTCACTAACATATAACTCCTGGTCAGATACCGATATTTCGAAACCTGATTGTCTCTCCTCAGTGACCGCGGAAAGTGATAATTTGACTCCTCTGCCTTTTCGGTTTTAAGAAGAATGCTATCCCCGAAAAGGCTGGTGTGCAATACCGTAGTATGTTTGTTGAGTTTTCAAAAAAAAAACCAAAGGTGCCACCTAAGAAGCAAAAGAAAATCATGAAAAAGCAAAACAAGCTACATCTTCTTGTGAAAAGTAGAAAATATAAAGAGATAACCTTTTAAGACACAAGTGCTGAGGACCAGTTCTTGGAATGAATCTGCAAGGGACTAAATTACAATAAACTAATAAATTCCATGGATATGTACCGAGCACCATTCCAGCAACTTACAGAGCAGCTTGGTGTTGCAATGACTGCAAGAAATATTGAATTATAAACAAAGCCTGCTCTTATGTCTTAGATTGAAGAAATAGGGGGAGATAAGCATTCATATCTGCAGTGGTAGATAATTTTGCCTAACTAACAGTATGTGCTTGAGTGGGTGAATGGGGAAAATTAAAATAAATGCTTCTCAAAATGAGCCTTCAGCAAGCTTATAGTCTCCAAGGGGGAGACAGTCTCCAATGGGGAGGAAACTCACTAACATATAACTCCTGGTCAGATACCGATATTTCGAAACCTGATTGTCTCTCCTCAGTGACCGCGGAAAGTGGTAATTTGACTCCTCTGCCTTTTCGGTTTTAAGAAGAATGCTATCCCCGAAAAAGGCTGGTGTGCAATACCGTAGTATGTTTGTTGAGTTTTCAAAAAAAAAAACCAAAGGTGCCACCTAAGAAGCAAAAGAAAATCATGAAAAAGCAAAACAAGCTATATTTTCTTGATGAAAAGTAGAAAATATAAAAAGATAACCTCTGAAGACACAAGTGCTGAGGGCTAGTTCTTGTTTTGCTTTTCATGATTTCCTTATGTCGCTTTCTCTCCACTCTGTTTCAGTGTCATCAAGGAGGCGTCACTGCGTGCGGACTAGTTCATATACGCTACACCACATCCGCTAAGTTCTGAGACCACACTACGCATGATTTAGAGCTGATAGATAAATGAATTAACAACTAAGATGACAGAATGGAAGAAGAGGGTCTCGTGGCTACGACTTAGCGGATGTCTGACCTACGCATTAGCCCAATGCGCTGGTCAGACCTTGAGTACCTGCCTTACATTGGTTATGCCAGTGTTCTCATTGTATGTGTGTGTAGTGAATGTACACACATGTGTGTATGGATGTGTAGGCACGGGCCCATGTGTGTGTGTGTGTGTGTGTGTGTGTGTGTGTGTGTGTGTCTGTGTGTTTGTGTGTGTGTGTGTGTGTGTGTGTGTGTGTGTGTGTGTGTGTGTGTGTGTGTGTGCGTGCGCGAGCGTTCCACTCTCTAAAAAAAAAGATTTTTTAGTTGATTGCAGAATCTAGATAATCGAAAGGAGAAAGAAAAACTCACCTTGGAGATAGAGAGCCAGCACGGTGACCCTTCAGACAAGCTGTGATGTCAACGTGTTCAGCTTAGCTCTTGCTCAGTGCTGCTCGGGAGCACAGTCAGAAAGACTGCTGAACACTGTGACCCTTCACTGTGCGATGTGAAGGGGTGGACTTATAAAGGAAGAGCATGAAAAGCATTCTGTATAGGGTTGTCGGGGCAGGGGGCTGGGGAGGGGGGGGGGAGAGAGAAAGGAGATGGTTTGGGTGGAGAGTGAGAACGCAGAAGGCTTCCCCTACCAGCTAGGGGAGTTGCTATTTTGGTACATAGAGACAGAACTGATCGCTGAAAAATTATTGACATGTCCTCTGTGACATTGACTTGATTCATATTGAAGATGAAGTCGATTATAAACGGGAGAGGAAAAAAAAAAACTCGAAGTGAATTCTGAATTGTGTTTCGTTTATTGTTTTTAACGACTGTCAGTTTTACCACAGGTGATTATGATTGTGCATGTGGGGTCACGTGATCTTTCCGTTCGGTTCACTTCCTTCCCATCAGGAGGGAGACACCCAGCATGCCCCTGAGGGGGTTGGGGGAAAGGGAAGGAGGACAACAGAGGTAGGGGTGGGGGATGTATGTGTGGGAGGAAATGGGGTGGGGCGATGGAGCTAGCAGGATGGGTGAGGATAGACCAGACGAGGGAGATGGTCACTGACGGTGGACGAGTCCATTTGGGATGGTGGTCCCTAGCCGTGAGATGATGTGGTGGTCCCTAGCCGTGAGATGATGTGGTGGTCCCTAGCCGTGAGATGATGTGGTGGTCCCTAGCCGTGAGATGATGTGGTGGTCCCTAGCCGTGAGATGATCTGGTGGTCCCTAGCCGTGAGATGATCTGCATTCACCATGCTGTCAGCGGGCCACGCCCTTACAGCTGCTTTGGGTTCTGACTGGCACGGCTGAAATGGGCTGAAAAAGGTGACACAGCTGAATTGTTCTGAAGTGGTTGGACAAACCTTCATTAAGACTGTGGCATGTTTCACCATCCAGCGGGAAATGGGCACCTGATTTAGTCCAGGTAAGGTTAAAGGAGGCGGAAGGAGAGGGATGAGCTCTTAGATACGATTCGACATCACTTGATCACGCAAATAGTGTTGTCGCATTAAAACGACAACAGGAGGTTCGGGAGCTACGGGGACTTAGATCTTCTTGGAATAGATTACACCATTTTAGATCTTTTCTTTTTTCCAGAAAGCTTGATGAATATTTTCTGATGTGAAAGAGAGTAATAATTTTTTTCGGGTTAGAATATCCTGGGTGTTACCGTACGGTCGACAGAGTCGTCACAGCTGGGAAATGAAATGCTGGTCCCAGTGACTTGGACCAGTCCAGACGAATATCGGAGATACACAGAAATGGGAGTCCG
>CM031625.1:47021821-47028718 GCA_018398815.1 Conus ventricosus
TTGGCCGCATACACCAATGTAGAAAACATTTACGCATTGTCCTGTCGTTGGCCGCATACACCAATGTAGAAAACATTTACGCATTGTCCTGTCGTTGGCCGCATACACCAATGTAGAAAACATTTACGCATTGTCCTGTCGTTGTCCACATACACCAATGTAGAAAACATTTACGCATTGTCCTGTCGTTGGCCGCATACACCAATGTAGAAAACATTTACGCATTGTCCTGTCGTTGGCCGCATACACCAATGTAGAAAACATTTACGCATTGTCCTGTCGTTGGCCGCATACACCAATGTAGAAAACATTTACGCATTGTCCTGTCGTTGGCCGCATACACCAATGTAGAAAACATTTATGCATTGTCCTGTCGTTGGCCGCATACACCAATGTAGAAAACATTTACGCATTGTCCTGTCGTTGGCCGCATACACCAATGTAGAAAACATTTACGCATTGTCCTGTCGTTGGCCGCTTACACCAATGTAGAAAACATTTACGCATTGTCCTGTCGTTGGCCGCATACACCAATGTAGAAAACATTTACGCATTGTCCTGTCGTTGGCCGCATACACCAATGTAGAAAACATTTACGCATTGTCCTGTCGTTGGCTGCATACACCAATGCAGAAAACATTTACGCATTGTCCTGTCGTTGGCCGCATACACCAATGTAGAAAACATTTACGCATTGTCCTGTCGTTGGCCGCATACACCAATGTAGAAAACATTGACGCATTGTCCTGTCGTTGGCCGCATACACCAATGTAGAAAACATTGACGCATTGTCCTGTCGTTGGCCGCATACACCAATGTAGAAAACATTTACGCATTGTCCTGTCGTTGTCCACATACACCAATGTAGAAAACATTTACGCATTGTCCTGTCGTTGGCCGCACACACCAATGTAGAAAACATTTACGCATTGTCCTGTCGTTGGCCGCATACACCAATGTAGGAAACATTTACGCATTGTCCTGTCGTTGGCTGCATACACCAATGTAGGAAACATTTACGCATTGTCCTGTCGTTGGCCGCATACACCAATGTAGAAAACATTTACACATTGTCCTGTCGTTGGCCGCATACACCAATGTAGAAAACATTTACGCATTGTCCTGTCGTTGGCCGCATACACCAATGTAGAAAACATTTGCGCATTGTCCTGTCGTTGGCCGCATACACCAATGTAGAAAACATTTGCGCATTGTCCTGTCGTTGGCCGCATACACCAATGTAGAAAACATTTACGCATTGTCCTGTCGTTGGCCGCATACACCAATGTAGAAAACATTTACGCATTGTCCTGTCGTTGGCCGCATACACCAATGTAGAAAACATTTACACATTGTCCTGTCGTTGGCCGCATACACCAATGTAGAAAACATTGACGCATTGTCCTGTCGTTGGCCGCATACACCAATGTAGAAAACATTTACGCATTGTCCTGTCGTTGGCCGCATACACCAATGTAGAAAACATTTACGCATTGTCCTGTCGTTGGCCGCATACACCAATGTAGAAAACATTTACGCATTGTCCTGTCGTTGGCCGCATACACCAATGTAGAAAACATTTACGCATTGTCCTGTCGTTGGCCGCATACACCAATGTAGAAAACATTTACGCATTGTCCTGTCGTTGGCCGCATACACCAATGTAGAAAACATTTACGCATTGTCCTGTCGTTGGCCGCATACACCAATGTAGAAAACATTTACGCATTGTCCTGTCGTTGGCTGCATACACCAATGTAGAAAACATTTACGCATTGTCCTGTCGTTGGCCGCATACACCAATGTATAAGCGAGCGAACGGCTTGAGTGTGATGTCGGGTGATAGGTGTGATATGATGTCATGTGGTATGTTTTATGTGGTGTAATGTGTGTGAGGTCTTGCGACACGTGTGCGCTCGTGTGATATGTGCAATGTGCTACATTTGTGATTTCATGTGATTAGTGTAATGTCGTGTGATATGTCTGAAGTGGGTTATATTCAATGTGTGATTTATATGATCTGTGGTATAGGGGACGTGGCGTGATGTGCGTGATATGCATTACGTGTGATGTCCTGTGACATACGTAATTTGGCATGTTGTCTTATGTTTGATGTGTGTGATATCATGGGGTGTGTCTGAAGTCGTGTAATGATAATGATAATGATGACGGTAATAACAATAATAATAATGATAATAATAATAATAATAATAATAATAATTATTATTATTATTATTATTATTATTATTATTATTATTATTATTACTATAATAACGATGATGAGATTATAATGATGATGATGATGACGATAATACCACTACTACTACTACTCTTACTACTACTACTACTATACTACTACTACTACTACTACTACTACTACTACTACTACTACAATTACCACTTCTAAAGGATATGTATGGAGGGTAATCCACTGACAAATTATCAAGTGCGCTTACAATTCATAGCACCTACATGCAAAAAAACACACACGAACAAACACGCGCGCGCGCCCGCTCGTGTGCAACCATTCGCATAAACACACAGACTTTCATGCACCCCCATCACACCCCGCAACTCGCCCAGCCACACCTACACACAGACAGACATGCACACGCGCGCGCACGCCTACCTGCAAACAAACAAACAAACACACACACACACACACACGCACGCACGCACGCACGCACGCACGCACGCACGCACACACACACACACACACACACACACACACACTCGGCAAAAAAGGAGTAAGCCTTAGACTTAATGAAAAGTGTAGTTTTGAGGGATGACTTGAAGAGAGAGAGAGAGAGAGAGAGAGAGAGAGAGAGAGAAGAGAGAGAGAGAGAGAGAGAGAGAGAGAGAGAGAGAGAATGTTCTGAAAGAGGGCGTTAACGTTTGAAACGACAAAGAACGCTCTCCGGAGGTCTTGCTATCGAAAGGAGGAGTCTGGAGAAGAGCAGTGTCAGCTGAAGAACGCAATGGCCGGACTAGAGTGTGGCGCTGGAGAGGGAGGGAGGCAGCATATAGAGTGTGGCGCTGGAGAGGGAGGGAGGGAGCATACAGAGCGTGGCGCTGGAGAGTGAGAGAGGGAGCATACAGAGTGTGGCGCTGGAGAGGGAGGGAGGCAGCATATAGAGTGTGGCGCTGGAGAGGGAGGGAGGCAGCATATAGAGTGTGGCGCTGGAGAGGGAGGGAGGCAGCATATAGAGTGTGGCGCTGGAGAGGGAGGGAGGGAGCATACAGAGCGTGGCGCTGGAGAGTGAGGGAGGGAGCATACAGAGTGTGGCGCTGGAGAGGGAGGGAGGCAGCATGTAGAGTGTGGCGCTGGAGAGGGAGGGAGGCAGCATATAGAGTGTGGCGCTGGAGAGGGAGGGAGGCAGCATATAGAGTGTGGCGCTGGAGAGGGAGGGAGGGAGCATACAGAGTGTGGCGCTGGAGAGTGAGAGAGGGAGCATACAGAGTGTGGCGCTGGAGTGGGAGGGAGGGAGCATATAGAGTGTGGCGCTGGAGAGGGAGGGAGAGGGCATACAGAGTGTGGCGCTGGAGAGGGAGGGAGGGAGCATGCAGAGCGTGGCGCTGGAGAGTGAGAGGGGGAGCATACAGAGTGTGGCGCTGGAGAGGGAGGGAGGCAGCATATAGAGTGTGGCGCTGGAGAGGGAGGGAGGCAGCATACAGAGTATGGCGCTGGAGAGGGAGGGAGGCAGCATATAGAGTGTGGCGCTGGAGAGAGAGGGAGACAGAATATAGAGTGTGGCGCTGGAGAGGAAGGGAGGCAGCATATAGAGTGTGGCGCTGGAGAGGAAGGGAGGCAGCATACAGAGTGTGGCGCTGGAGAGGGATTGAGGCAGCATATAGAGTGTGGCGCTGGAGAGGGAGGGAGGCAGCATATAGAGTGTGGCGCTGGAGAGGAAGGGAGGGAGCATACAGAGTGTGGCGCTGGAGAGGGAGGGAGCATATAGAGTGTGGCGCTGGAGAGGGAGGGAGCATACAGAGTGTGGCGCTGGAGAGGGAGGGAGGGAGGGAGCATACAGAGTGTGGCACTGGAGAGGGAGGGAGGGAGGGAGCATACAGAGTGTGGCGCTGGAGAGGGAGGAAGCACACAGAGTGTCGCGCTGGAGAGGGAGGAAGCATACAGAGTCCACGGGGTAAAAAGCGCCAAAGGCCTCGATTAGAGCGCCACCACACGCACATCTGCGTTCCAAATACGTCCGTTTCATTTATTCACCTTTGACTGTTGCCATTGACCTTTCACACACACACACACACACACACACACACACACACACACACACACACACACACACACACACACACACACACACGCACACACGTGCGCGCATACATACACACACAAACGCGCGCACACGCATGCGCGCGCGCACCAACAAACACACATGTGCACGCACACACATGTGCCCGTGCCCACACATCCATACACACATGTGTACATTCACCACACACACACACACACACACACACACACACACACACACACACACACAACCAATCAACGTTAGATAGGCACTCAAGGTCTGACCAGCGTATTAGGCTAATGCTTTAGATCAGACATCTGCTAAGTCGTAGCCACGAGACTCTCTTCTTCAATTCTCTCATCTTAGTCGTTAATTCATTTATCCATCAGCTTCAAATCATGTGTAGTGTGGTCTCAAAACTTGGCGGATGTGGGCCAACCTTCCCTTAAATGCAGTAAGGAACTGATTTACTCCCTCAGCGCCTTGGGTTAGCCATACTTATCCAAAACCAAACAAATACAATTTATAACGAATATTAGATACCCAGTTAGTTCTGTCACGAGAATTCAAATCGAACAACGTACAATGTGCTTTTCGTAGTAATGTTGTCGGAGGTGTGTGTGTGTGTGTGTGTGTGTGTGTGTATGTGTGTGTGTGTGTGTGTGTGTGTGTGTGTGTGTGTGTGTGTGTGTGTGTGTGTGTGTTCCTGTTGTTCATTCACCCTTTATTTGTCCCTGTTCTTTTTCTTAAATAAATGAATATAAATCACTTTGATCTCGCTTCAGAAAAACGCACTCAATAATTCTACATTATTGTCATTATTCACGTCGTTACTAGATGTAAGGTTTTTCTTTACAGGAAGACGATGCTGAGTACTTGTGCATACTCTCACCTGTTTTTGTCAGGACACGACATATTGTGGCCCTGTTGACATTGACTAAGTACATGATTAAGAAGACAAGCTTGGACGTAAAACAAGGACAGTGGTCAATGTAGGCTTACTTTCTTGGAAACGTGGATTACGTAGATTGCCTACAGAGCAAGTTCAGCTAGGACTGGATTTTATTGTAGTTTGTATGGAGCAACTTCAGTTAGGACTGGATTTTATTGTAGATTGCCTACAGAGCAAGTTCAGTTAGGACTGGATTTTATTGTAGATTGCCTACAGAGCAAGTTCAGTTAGGACTGGATTTTATTGTAGTTTGTATGGAGCAACTTCAGTTAGGACTGGATTTTATTGTAGATTGCCTACAGAGCAAGTTCAGTTAGGACTGGATTTTATTGTAGATTGCCAACAGAGCAAGTTCAGTTAGGACTGGATTTTATTACTTTTCACTCACAAATGCATGAAGAGCATAGTAGGCTATGATTCTTCACTGACAGAATGATGTGGCTGAAATGGGATGTGGAAGAGACAGGCCACATGATGTGGCTGAAATGGGATGTGGAAGAGACAGGCCACATGATGTGGCTGAAATGGGATGTGGAAGAGACAGGCCACATGATGTGGCTGAAATGGGATGTGGAAGAGACAGGCCACATGATGTGGCTGAAATTGGATGTCGAAGAGACAGGCCACATGATGTGGCTGAAATGGGATGTGGAAGAGACAGGCCACATGATGTGGCTGAAATGGGATGTGGAAGAGACAGGCCACATGATGTGGCTGAAATGGGATGTGGAAGAGACAGGCCACAAAGTCGTCATGATGTGGCTGAAATGGGATGTGGAAGAGACAGGCCACATGATGTGGCTGAAATGGGATGTGGAAGAGACAGGCCACATGATGTGGCTGAAATGGGATGTGGAAGAGACAGGCCACATGATGTGGCTGAAATGGGATGTGGAAGAGACAGGCCACATGATGTGGCTGAAATGGGATGTGGAAGAGGCAGGCCACAAGTGCACACAGAGCTTGCAGAGTCACGTGCAAGTCACGCAGAGGTAGTATGAAGATAATGCAGAAAGTTCTCCGTGAAGCCAACCAGCATCATCTCTGGAAGTGGATAACTCACTGTCAGGTGAGCCTATTTTGTTGTCAGTGGTGTGGTGTAGATTATGGTAGCCTGTGCATAATGTCTCTGAAGTGTAGCTCAATGAGAAGTAGAATAATGAGAGCGCCACACGGGCTTCTTTTTGTTCTAAATGTCGTGTGTGTTCGTTAATGTGCATAGAATGTTTCCTGCTTGCAAGAAGTTTTGTGTCGTTCGCATGGGGGGGGGGGGGGGGGGGGGGGGGAGGGTTCATATCGTTATTTTTGTTAGTGAACCGCCTATTCAGTCGCTTTCACAGCGCTCGACTGGTCGGCAACTAAACACGGGGATTTTAACCGAAACAAAAAGCAGCCAGTTTCCAGCGCGTTTTCAGGCAGACTGAGCTGTCGCTGTATTCGCGAAAGACACGCTCGGCGTTGAGTATAGCGAGGGTGAGTAACAGCAAGCTGCTGCAGCGCGCTTTGTCAACAACCGGCTGTTCTCTCAACCCCCCTAAGCTCCGGCAGGCAGGAGTGCAGGGGTTGTTTCCCTTGTCTACAAAACTAAATGTACCTTGAAAAGCCTGTGCTTACCGAGACAGGCGATACTGAAGATGTCACACGCCACTGTCATGGCCGGACATTTTGGTGTGCACAGGATTTTAGCACGAG
>CM031625.1:47028818-47036318 GCA_018398815.1 Conus ventricosus
GTCATGTACCCACTGACTGCTGGGAGGAAAGACTTTAACCTTCCCTGACCTCAGTCATATACCCACTGACTGCTGGGAGGAACGACTTTAACCTTCCCTGACCTCAGTCCCCCACTGACTGCTGGGAGGAAAGACTTTAACCTTCCCTGACCTCAGTCACCCACTGACTGCAGGGAGGAAAGACTTTAACCTCCCCTGACCTCAGTCATGTACCCACTGACTGCTGGGAGGAAAGACTTTAACCTCCACTGACCTCAGTCATGTACCCACTGACTGCTGGGAGGAAAGACAGGGATTTCAAACCGTTAAAAAAAGTCTCTGACACCATGAGCGGTTCGAACCTACGACCCACCGCTCTTCCAGCAAATGCACTGACCATGGGAACACGGCTGAAAATCCCGTCAGTTCCACAGCAAGTAAAGAGATACTGCTGGCATAATGATGTGTGGAGTATGCATGGAGAGAGTTGTGTTTGTGCCTGCTACATGCGGCATATGCATGAACGAATGATCGAATGCGAGCAAATCCTACGGGAATGTTAAGCGCTGAAGCTTCTTAACGACGGGGCTCAAACGAATGAATCTCCAACGATATCATTATGAAAAGAAGTGTATCGCCTAGAGCATAGGTCTGTCGTCAAGTCTCTGAGCAGAATGCAACTCTACGCCGTCGCCATTCTCCTCATCCTCCTTGTTTGTCATGGGGGGGGGGGACAGAAGTCTGGCATTCTTTGTCCCTTCCTGTCCTGCTCTCATGCTGACCTGAGTTTGAGTTTTCCTGTCCACACACGCCGTTGGCTCGGTCAGTTCGTGTGGGGAGGTGACCAGTATGGTCAAGGTCATGAGGACCGTCGCTGGACGGTCATAGTGGCGCCCTCTGGAAACGGGGGGGGGGGGGGGGGGGGGGGGGGGGGGAGGGGGGGGGGGTGCGGGGCACACTGGCGATAACTCCGCGACTAAACCATTTCTCATTGATAAGATATCCTTCCGTTTCAAAATGTTTGTACTGTCACGATGAAAAGACGACTCAAGTCTTTAAAAAGCAGTTAGACAGAAAACAGAAGTTTAGTAATCAATAGAAGTGGAAAAAAAAGACTTCCCACTTTAATAAAGTCTTATTGGAAAATTTGAAAGGCTGTTTGTTTGTTTGTTTCTTTCTTTCTTTATTCATTCATCATAGTTGTTTCTTTCTTCATCCATATGTTTGTTTCTTTATTCATTCATCCATATGTTTGTTTCTTTATTCATTCATCCATATGTTTGTTTCTTTATTCATTCATCCATATGTTTGTTTCTTTATTCATTCATCCATATGTTTGTTTCTTCTTTTTATTCACTCATCCATATGTTTGTTTCTTTCTTTATTTATTCATTCATCCATATTTTGTTTCTTTCTTTATTTATTCATTCATCCATATGTTTGTTTCTTTCTTTCTTTATTCATTCATCCATATGTTTGTTTTCTTTCTTTATTCATTCATCCATATGTTTGTTTTCTTTCTTTATTCAATTTTCCATCCATATGTTTGTTTCTTTCTTTATTCATTCATCCATATGTTTGTTTTTCTTTTTCATTCATCTTATGTTTGTTTCTTTCATTCATTCCATATGTTTGTTTCTTTCTTTCTTTATTCATTCATTATGTTTGTTTCTTTCTTTCTTTATTCATTCATCCATATGTTTGTTTCTTTCTTTATTCATTCATATGTTTGTTTCTTTCTTTCTTTATTCATTCATCCATATGTTTGTTTCTTTCTTTCTTTATTCATTCATCCATATGTTTGTTTCTTTCTTTATTTATTCATTCATATGTTTGTTTCTTTCTTTCTTTATTCATTCATCCATATGTTTGCTTCTTTTCTTTATTTATTCATTCATCCATATGTTTGCTTCTTTCTTTCTTTATTCATTCATCCATATGTTTGTTTCTTTCTTTCTTTATTCATTCATCCATATGTTTGCTTCTTTCTTTCTTTATTCATTTATTCATTCATCCATATGTTTGCTTCTTTCTTTCTTTATTCATTCATCCATATGTTTGTTTTCTTTCTTTATTCATTCATCCATATGTTTCTTTCTTTCTTTCTTTATTCATTCATCCATATGTTTGTTTCTTTCTTTCTTTATTCATTCATCCATATGTTTGTTTCTTTCTTTCTTTATTCATTCATCCATATGTTTGTTTCTTTCTTTATTTATTCATTCATCCATATATTGTTTCTTTCTTTATTCATTCATCCATATGTTTGTTTCTTTCTTTATTCATTCATTCATATGTTTGTTTCTTTCTTTATTTATTCATCCATATGTTTGTTTCTTTCTTTATTCATTCATCCATATGTTTGTTTCTTTATTCATTCATCCATATGTTTGTTTCTTTCTTTATTCATTCATCCATATGTTTGTTTCTTTATTCATTCATCCATATGTTTGTTTTCTTTCTTTATTCATTCATTCATATGTTTGTTTCTTTCTTTATTCATTCATCCATATGTTTGTTTTCTTTCTTTATTTATTCATTCATCCATATGATTGTTTCTTTCTTTATTCATTCATCCATATGTTTGTTTCTTTCTTTATTCATTCATTCATATGTTTGTTTCTTCTTTATTTATTCATCCATATGTTTGTTTCTTTCTTTATTCATTCATCCATATGTTTGTTTATTTATTCATTCATCCATATGTTTGTTTCTTTCTTTATTCATTCATCCATATGTTTGTTTCTTTATTCATTCATCCATATGTTTGTTTTCTTTCTTTATTCATTCATTCATATGTTTGTTTCTTTCTTTATTCATTCATCCATATGTTTGTTTCTTTCTTTATTCATTCATCCATATGTTTGTTTCTTTCTTTATTCATTCATCCATATGTTTCTTTCTTTCTTTATTCATTCATCCATATGTTTTTTTCTTTCTTTATTCATTCATCCATATGTTTGTTTCTTTCTTTCTTTATTCATTCATCCATATGTTTGTTTCTTTCTTTCTTTATTCATTCATCCATATGTTTGTTTCTTTCTTTCTTTATTCATTCATCCATATGTTTGTTTCTTTCTTTCTTTATTCATTCATCCATATGTTTGTTTCTTTCTTTATTTATTCATTCATCCATATGTTTGTTTCTTTCTTTATTTATTCATCTGTGACTGCTTGATTTACTGAATTATTATTTATTTATTTATTTACCTTTTTTTTTAACAAAACATGTGATTGAGTTCGTCCGCTCGCGAAAATCAGAATATTAAATACTGGAGCGAGAAAAGGGGAAAAGCATAATGTACAACATCAAATATCCTGCCGTTGTTTCACTAATAATGGATGTATGAATTTCAAAGGAATGAAAAAGAATACACTTACAGTGATCAAGAACAGTCAATATCTCCTACAGAGAATTTTGAAATGCAATATATTTGTATAACGATAGAAAATCCTGTGTGAATTTGTAACTCCAAAATTACTGACTAATTTACAGTGTATACTTTCAGATGTTTATATTTCGGTTTGAATTCTTTTAAAATTATTTCTTTCTTTGATGTTAAAATGCAGAGTTTGGTTTATATTTCTGTTTGGTTTTTACTTTTTGCAAGAGGACAGACAAAAAAAGGAATCGGAAAGCAAACAAAAATAAACAAAACAAAACCACAAACAAAAAAAACAACAACAAAACAAAAAACAGAAACAGAGGTAACTTTCAGAATTAGCGTTATTACACACACCTTCATACGGTAACATGGTGACAGAAAATAGTAGAGCACAACTAGTGGCAGTGAAACCTACAGCATACAAACATTGCATGCATATCACATTATATCTAGGATGTTTTTTCAGCAATGCTATACAGACTGCAAGAGAGAGAGAGAGAGAGAGAGAGAGAGAGAGGAGAGAGAGGGGGGGGGGGGGGGGGAGGGGGCACGGACAGACAGAAACAGCTAGACGAGGGCTGTGAACAACATAGGGAGATTTATCAGTATAACTGGAGACGAAAGAGACGCACACACATTCCTTTGTAGATTTGATTATGTTGTTTCGGTGTTTAAACATTTTGAAAAAAAAAAAATCTCGTTTGTTTTTAGACCAGACACCTCCATGATCATTGTAGCGTACTTGACTCATGATCATGAAATAGTCATCGGAAGAAAAGTATTCACGATCGTTGAATTATCTTTGATAAGGAAGTGAAAACACCGCTTCTGACTACAAAAATAAACACCCACACACACACATATATATATATATATATATATATATATTTATATATATATATTGAATTATAAACAAAGCTTGCTCTTATGTCTTAGATTGAAGAAATAGGGGGAGATACGCATTCATATCTGCAGTGGTAGATGATTCTGCCTAACTAACAGTATGTGCTTGAGGGTTGGGTGAATGGGGAAAAATAAAATAAATGCTTCTCAAAATGAGCCTTCAGCAAGCTTATATTCTCAAGGGGGAGACATCCTTGGAATTTATTAGTTTGTTATATATATATAATATATATATATATATATATATTTATATATTATATATAATGCTGAACAATTAAGTAGTGGGGGAAAAACAAGTGCAGGTTAACAATTCTTCAGTCTTTATAGTAATGACTTGGCAAAGATTTGAACTTTAAAAAACAAATGAAGATAATGGGGGGGGGGGGGGGGGGGGGGGGGAAGATATTATAAATATGAGAAGCCCTTCGCAAGCTGCCTGAGGGAATCATCGCAATATCCTCTCGAAGGCACATTTATTTGTATTGCCTGCTCCTAGGCCTTTCGTCCGCTGGATCCGACTCATCAGGAAGACACGGCTGATTGAGTCAGTGCTCTTGGTGTCAAATAGAGACACACTACAGTCCATAATTCTGCGGTGTTCTCACCACCAAGGGTTCAAAAAAGGAATCCAACAGCACCCCAAAGCAGCCAGCGAAGGGTAGTAAATGGAACAAAACAAAAGTGTGCAGATGAAAAAAGTTGCTGAAAAACTAAAAGCATTATTCAAACAATATATAATATAGGGGACAATCTTTGAGCCTATGCTTGAGGATCCATTCAAGGATGCAAGGGAGATAAAAAGATATGGATTATATATACAACAACATTTCTAAAAAATGCAACTTATGTACTACAGAAAAGTGGCTGATATTATGTAAACCCCATCTAGCATCCCTGAACTCCAAAGTAGAAATGATTAATAATTGCAGGCACAAATGGAAATCTTTGTCAATGCACCATTCCCTGGCACGTCCCCCCTGAACGCGCCCCAAAAAAGAAAAAAATCTACAGGCCACGTGCCACACGTGCAAAGCTCACACGCCCACACACGAATCTTATATAACACTGGTGGCGGGCCCAGATTATACATACCCTGAGGAGAGCACTTGCTCGAAACAAGTTTGTAGGGTGTTTTTACTCTATTTTAAAATCCTATTTTAAACTGTTATATATATATATATATATATATTATATATATATATATTATATATATATATAAACAAAACTAATAAATTCCAAGGATAAGTACTGAGCACCATTCCAGCAACTTACAGAGCAGCTTGGTGTTGCAATGACTGCAAGAAATATTCAATTATAAACAAAGCTTGCTCTTATGTCTTACATTGAAGAAATAGGGGGAGATAAGCATTCATATCTGCGAGTGGTAGTTAATACTGCCTAACTAACAGTATGTGCTTGAGTGGGTGGATGGGGAAAAATAAAATTAATGCTTCTCAAAATGAGCCTTCAGCAAGCTTATAATCTCCAATATGGAGGAAACTCACTAAAACATAACTCCTGGTCATATACCGATATTTCGAAACCTGGTTGTTTCTCCTCAGTGACCGCGGAAAGTGGTAATTTGACTCCTCTGCCTTTTCGGTTTTAAGAAGAATGCTATCCCAGAAAAGGCTGGTGTGCAATACCGTAGTATAATGGTTGAGTTTTCAAAAAAACAAAAACAAACAAAGGTGCCACCTAAGAAGCAAAGAAAATCATGAAAGAACAAAACAAGCTACATTTTCTTGTGAAAAGTAGAAAATATAAAAAGATAACCTCTTAAGACACAAGTGCTGAGGGCCAGTTCTTGGAATGAATCCGCAAGGGACTAAATTACAAAAAACTAATAAATTCCAAGGATAAGTACTGAGCACCATTCCAGCAACTTACAGAGCAGCTTGGTGTTGCAATGACTGCAAGAAATATTCAATTATAAACAAAGCTTGGTCTTATGTCTTAGATTGAAGAAATAGGGGGAGATAAGCATTCATATCTGCAGTGGTAGCTAATACTGCCTAACTAACAGTATGTGCTCAAGTGGGTGGATGGGGAAAAAATAAAATAAATGCTTCTCAAAATGAGCCTTCAGCAAGCTTATAATCTCCAATAGGGAGGAAACTCACTAAAACATAACTCCTGGTCATATACCGATATTTCGAAACCTGGTTGTTTCTCCTTGGAATTTATTAGTTTTGTGTAATTTAGTCCCTTTCGGATTCATTCCAAGAACTGGCCCTCAGCACTTGTGTCTTAAGAGGTTATCTTTTTTATATTTTCTACTTTTCACAAGAAAATGTAGCTTGTTTTGTTCTTTCATGATTTTCTTTGCTTCTTAGGTGGCACCTTTGGTTTTTTTGTTGTTGAAAACCCAAAGGCAGAGGAGTCAAATTACCACTTTCCGCAATCACTCAGGAGAAACAACCAGGTTTCGAAATATCAGTATATGACCAGGAGTTATGTTTTAGTGAGTTTCCTCCCTATTGGAGATTATAAGCTTGCTGAAGGCTCATTTTGAGAAGCATTTATTTTATTTTTCCCCATCCACCCACTTGAGCACATACTGTTAGTTAGGCAGTATTAGCTACCACTGCAGATATGAATGCTTATCTCCCCTATTTCTTCAATGTAAGACATAAGAACAAGCTTTGTTTATAATTTAATATTTCTTGCAGTCATTGCAACACCAAGCTGCTCTGTAAGTTGCTGGAATGGTGCTCAGTACTTATCCTTGGAATTTATTAGTTTTTTTTGTAATTTAGTCCCTTGCGGATTCATTCCAAGAACTGGCCCTCAGCACTTGTGTCTTCAATCTAAGACATAAGAGCAAGTTTTGTTTATAACTGAATATATATATATATATATATATATATATATATATATATATATATATATATATATACAATTATAAACAAAGCTTGCTCTTATGTCTTAGATTGAAGAAATATATATATATATATATAATATATATATATATATATATATATATATATATATATATCAGCTTATCATTTCTTTGATGTTCTTTATGATTCTGTTAGTGGATCATTCACCTGACAGATTGATGGCTCATGGATTAATTCATGATTTCATTGATACTACTCGCCATTGTTAAATGATCGTTAAAAAAAAGAAAAAGATAAAAAGTGTGTGTGTGTGTGTGTGTGTGTGTGTGTGTGTGTGTGTGTGTGAATAATACTACCGCTACTGTTACAACAACTGCTATAACTTCTTG
>CM031625.1:47041318-47071318 GCA_018398815.1 Conus ventricosus
TAAGCGAATATAAGTATCTGGGTACTATTTTAGACGATAAGCTGAATAGTAATGCAAATACTCAATTTATCTACAAAAAATGCCAGTCTAGAATATACTGTCTTCAGAAACTTTGGTCTCTTTCTGTTAAAAAGGACATCTTAAATATGTCTCATCATCGTTGTTTTGTAGAATCAGTGATGTCCTTTGGCTTTTTATAATGGTTTGAAAATCGTAGTGTGAAAATGTTAACATTTTAAACAGAGTGGTGAATAGATTTGGAAGGATTATTGGTAAAAACAAGGACAGTTGGATGAATTGTATGAATGTCGTGTCACACAAAAGCTGTGAACATTGTTGCCGACAGCTCTCATGTTCTTTAAAAAGATACTACAATTTTCTACCATCTGGACGAAGATTCCAAATTCCAAATTTCAAAACAAATAGAACTAAAACAGCTTCGTTTTCAGTTCCATCAAAATCCTGAATCAAAACTGAATTTCGTTGAGATCCGGTTCAGAAAGCTTGCTTCTCTCTCTCTCTCTCTCTCTCTCTCTCTCTCTTCTCTCTCTCTCTCTCTCTCTCTCTCTCTCTTTCTCTCTCTCTCTCTCTCTCTCTCTCTCTCTCTCTCTCTCTCTCTCTCTCTATATAATATATATATATATTATATATGCGCGCGCGTGCGCGCGCGCGTGTGTGTGTGTTTATGTAGGAGTGGGTCGATGTGTGGGAGTGGATGGGTGGGGGTGATTTGTGATTTGTTGAATATAGATTCATAGACTTGTTTTTATGGCCACCCGTAATTTCTCTTTGGAGATAATAAAGTATTCTTGACTTGACTTGACTTGACTTGACTTGACTTTGGAAAGCCGAAAGGGACAATTCTGTGACTTCTTCATTCTTCATTCCTTTATTCCAGTCTGTCCCCACCACCACCCCCTTTCCCCTTCTTTTAGCAATCATTTAATCCATTCCTTCCTCCCATCCCTATCCCCCCCCCCCCCTCCCTCCCTTCAGTCTCACATGACGCAATCTGATTTCATGTCAACAGCAACAACAGAAACAGTACCACGCTCAACACCACCACCACCAGCAACAACAACAGCAACAACACCACCAGCAGTAGCAGCGGCAGCAGCAGCAGCAGCAGCAACAACAGCCACCTGTCGGCCCTGTCTGGCAGCAAGGCCACGTCCCCTGAGAATAAGGAGCGCAGCTTCCAGTGCCGGGAGTGCGGGAAGAGGTTTAAGCGCTCGTCCACCCTGTCCACCCACATGCTGATCCACTCCGACACCCGCCCCTACCCCTGCCCCTACTGCGGCAAGCGCTTCCACCAGAAGAGCGACATGAAGAAGCACACCTACATCCACACAGGTACAGCGGGGGTGGGGGTGGGGTTGGGGGGAGGGGCATGAAGAAGCACACCTACATCCACACAGGTACAGCGGGGGTGGGGGTGGGGGTTGGGGGGAGGGGCATGAAGAAGCACACCTACATCCACACAGGTACAGCGGGGGTGGGGGTGGGGGTGGGGTGGGGGACATGAAGAAGCACACCTACATCCAAGTTGCTGGAATGGTGCTCGGTACTTATTCTTGGAATTTATTTGTTTATTGTAATTTAGTCCCTTGCGGATTCATTGCAAGAACTGGCCCTCAGCACTTGTGTCTTAAGAGGGTTATGTTTATATATTTTCTACTTTTCACAAGAAAAATGTAGCTTGTTTTGCTCTTTCATGATTTTCTTTTGCTTCTTAGGCGGCACCTTTGGTTGTTGTTTTTTTTTTAACTCAACAAACATACTACGTGTATTGCACACCAGCCTTTACTGGGATAGCATTCTTCTTAAAACCGAAAAGGCAGAGGAGTCAAAGTACCACTTTCCGCGGTCACTGAGGAGAAACAACCAGGTTTCGAAATATTCAGTATATGACCAGGAGTTATATGTTAGTGAGTTTCCCTCCCTATTGGAGGATGTTTCCCCTTTGGAGACTATAAGCTTGCTGAAGGCTCATTTTGAGAAGCATTTATTTTATTTTATTTTTCCCCATTCACCCACTCAAGCACATACTGTTAGTTAGGCAGAATCATCTACCACTGCAGATATGAATGCTTATCCTCTCCCCTATTTCTTCATCTAAGACATAAGAGCAAGCTTTGTTTATAATTCAATATATATATTTTATACTGTTTGAATAATGCTTTTAGTTTTTCAGCAACTTTTTCCTCTCCACACCTTTGTTTTGTTCCATTTACTACCCTTCATTGGCTGCTTTGGGGGTGCTGTTGGATTCCTTTTTTGAACCTTTGGTGGTGAGAACACCACAGAATTATGACTGTGGTGTGTCTCTATTTGCCACCAAGAGCACAGACACAATCAGGCGTGTCTCCCTGATGAGTCCGATCCAGCGGACGAAAGGCCTAGGAGCAGCAATACAAATAAATGTGCCTTCGAGGGATTACGATGGTTCTCTCAGGCAGCTAGTGAGGGCTTCTCTAGTTATAATATATCCCCCATTTCTTCATCTTAAATTTTTTTTTTTTTTTTTTTTAAAGTTCAAATCTTTGCCAAGTCATTACTACAACGACTGAGAATTGTTAGCCTGCACTTGTTTTCCCCACTACTTACTTGTTCAGCATTCTATATAATATATATATATATATATATATATATATATATATATATATACATATATATATATATATATGCAATTCTATCATTAAAGTCCCCTGAGAAGACAAAAGTGGTCGAAATATTGGGAAAGATTTTACGTGATTGTTGTTATCTTCTTTGTTTGGATTATATATATATATATTATATAATATATATATATATATATATATATATATATATATATATACGAGCTGGTACACCCATGGGGGGTGCTACTTTAAGGCTGTTATGAGCTGCATCCTGTAGTCTAATTTACCTCTGTTTCAGGAGCAGTTATGTCCCTTGATATCTTAATGGAGTGTCCTGCGCGTGCCTGTTACCCATCGTCAACACAGCGCAGGCCTCCAAGGGTGGTACAGGACTGCTCTAAAGGCAGGTGAAGACAGTGCTTCTCTGGGTCCTCCCCAGCACCTTCGGGGTGTTTCCTTTTCTTCTTTGCTTAACTAGGCTGACCCTGGAGAAAGGTCCAGTGACGGTGAGGAAAGACCCACTGACCACAGGGAAAGTCCTGTTGACAGTGGTGAAAGACTACAACTTTGGATTCTCTCTTGAGGGCACATAAGACCGTATGGCGAAAGCTTGGCTGTGTCTGGAGTGGCACTGTCTTCATCTGTCCGTGGGGAGGGGTGGTTGGGTCTGTGGGGTGTGCTCGGCAGCTGGAGGGTGGTGTTTTTCGCCGGTGGGCTCTGCAGTCATGAAATACGGGCTGGTACACCCATGGGGGTGCTCTTTAAGGCTGTTATGAGCTGCATCCTGTAGTCTAATTTACCTCTGTTCAGGAGCAGTTATGTCCTTGATATCTTAATGGAGTGTCCTGCGCGTGCCTGTACCCATCGTCAACACAGCGCAGGCCTCCAAGGGTGGTACAGGACTGCTCTAAAGGCAGGTGAAGACAGTGCTTCTCTGGGTCCTCCCCAGCACCTTCGGTGTTTCTTTTTCTTATATATATATATATTATATATATATATATATATTATTATATATATATATAATAGACTTATAAATTCCAAGGATAAGTACCGAGCACCATTCCAGCAACTTACAGAGCAGTTTGGTGTTGCAATGACTGCAAGATATATTGAATTATAAACAAAGCTTGCTCTTGTGTCTTAGATTGAAGAAATAGGGAGAGATAGCATTCATATCTGCAGTGGCAGATAATTCTGCCTAACTAACAGTATATGCTTGAGTGGGTGGATGGGGAAAAAATAAAATAAATGCTTCTCAAAATGAATGGAGAAAAATAAAATAAATGCTTCTCAAAATGAGCCTTCTGCAATCTTATAATCTCTAATGGGGAGACAATCTCCAATGGGAAGGATGCTCACTAACAATAACTCCTGGTCAGATACCGATATTTCGAAACTGATTGTTTCTCCTCAGTGACCACGGAAAGTGGTACTTTGACTCCTCTGCCTTTTCGGCTTTAAAAAGTAAGCTATCCCAGAAAACACTGGTGTGCAATACCGTAGTATGTTTGTCGAGTTTTCAAAAAACCAACCAAAGGTGCCACCTAAGAAGCAAAAGAGCAAAAAGAAAGAGCAAAACAAGCTACATTTTCTTGTGAAAAGTAGAAAATATAAAACTAAACCTCTGCGACACAAATGCTAAGGGCCAGATCTTGGAATGAATCCTCAAGAGACTAAATTACAATAGACTTATAAATTTCAGGGATAAATTACCGAGCACCATTCCAGCAACTTACAGAGCAGTTTGGTGTTGCAATGGCTGCAAGAAATATTGAATTATAAACGAGCTTGCTCTTATGTCTTACATTGAAGAAATAGGGGGAGATACGCATTCATATCTGCAGTGGTAGATAATTCTGCCTAACTAACAGTATGTGCTTGAGTGGGTGAATGGGGAAAAATAAAATAAATGCTTCTCAAAATGAGCCTTCTGCAATCTTATAATCTCCAAGGGGGAGACACAATCTCCAATGGGAAGGAAACTCACTAACTATATAACTCCTGGTCAGATACTGATATTTCTAAACCTGATTGTTTCTCCTCAGTGACCGCGGAAAGTGGTACTTTGACTCCTCTGCCTTTTCGGCTTAAAAAAGAAAGCTATCCCAGAAAACGCTGGTGTGCAATACTGTAGTATGTTTGTCGAGTTTTCAAAAAACCAACCAAAGGTGCCGCCTAAGAAGCAAAGAGCAAGGGAAAGAGCAAAACAAGCTACATTTTCTTGTGAAAAGTAGAAAATATAAAAAATAACCTCTTAAGACACAAGTGCTGAGGGCCAGTTCTTGGAATGAATCCACAAGGGGACTAAAATACAATAAACATATAAATTCCAAGGATAAGTACCGAGCACCAATCCAGCAACTTACAGAGCAGCTTGGTATTGCAATGACTGCAGGAAATGTTCAATTGTAAACACAGCTTGCTCTTATGTCTTAGACTGAAGAAATAGGGGGAGATAAGCATTCATATCTGCAATGGTAGATAATTCTGCCTAACTAAAAGTATGTGCTTGAGTGGGGTGAATGGTGAAAAAAAATAATAAATGCTTCTCAAAATGAGCCTTCAGCAAGTTTATAGTCTCCAAGGGGGGGGGGGGGGGGGGGGAGACAATCTCCAATGTGGAGGAAACTCACTGACATATAACTCTGGTCAAATACGATATTTCGAAACTGTTTGTTTCACCTCAGTGACGCGGGGAAGTGGTACTTGACTCCTCTGCCTTTTCGGTTTTAAGAAGAATGCTATCCAGTAAAGGCTGGTGTGCAATACCGTAGTATGTTTGTTGAGTTAAAAAAACAACACCAAGGTGCCGCTAGAAGCAAAAGAAAATCATGAAAGCAGCAAAACAAGCTACATTTTCTTGTGAAAAGTAGAAAATATATAAACATATACCTCTTAAGACACAAGTGCTGAGGGCCAGTTCTTGGAATGAATCCGCAAGGGACTAAATTACAATAACAAATAAATTCCAAGGAATAAGTACGAGCACCATTCCAGCAATTACAGAGCAGCTTGGTGTGTTGCAATGACTGCAAGAAATATTCAATTATAAACAAGCTTGCTCTTATATGTCTTAGGATTGAAGAAATAGGGGAGATAAGCATTCTATATTATTATATATATTATATTATATAATATATATATTATATATATATATTATTATATATAATATATATATATATATATATATATATATATAATATATATCCAGAGGAAGGCCCAACGGCGAAATATTGGGAACAAAATACAGCCTATTGTTGTTTGTGTTTTCCAATTTGTCAATTATATATATATATATATATATTTATATATATATATATATATATATATATATATATTATATATATATATAGTATGTATGTATGTTTATATATATATATATAATATATATATATATATATATATAGATCAGTATATTTAAAAATGCCTAAAACAATTTTTTAAGTGCTCAACCCCTTGGGGCAGCAACATTAATTAAAACAAGTTAAGATTCCTCTTTTAACTTGTTTTAATTAATATATATATATATATATATAATATATATATATATATATATATATATATATATATATATATATATATATATATATTGTTTACAACATTGAAGAAACGATGCGACTTATTATTTCCGTAGGACACAGTTATCTCTTTAATTTCATCAGTCTCATAATGACACCTGCATTATTTTGTTTCCATTATATTTGTCTCATTAATTACCATAGAGAACATCAGCATCAGTTTGTGTTCATCTGATTAAATGTTGTTATTTGACCAAATTCAACCTGTCAGTAATCTGTTTCCGTATCATTAATTTCAAAAATCTACCATCTAGCACAAGGAACGTTGGTACCAACCCCTCTACCGTCACTACACTCATCTTCCCCGATGAAATATTGGCACCAATATTTCTTTATTTCATCAGTGTCATTGTTCTAGAACCAGATTCTTTCATCTTCACAACTTGGTTTACTCTACCATACACAGTTTTGGCACCCATCTGTTTTGAATCTAGCGGTCTGCGTATTTTTGTCATGTACATGTTGTCACAAATTCATTTATTTCTCAACGCTGGTGCGCTATCATAGGATATTGACATCGCTGCCATTAACCACATCCGTCTCATTATTTGACTACAGAACATGTCACCGATCTCTTTCAATCTAAAAACCTTGATTTCACCATAGTATCACACTGATCGGATTGAATCGAATCTCTTTCTGTCTCTGTCAACTTGTCTGTCTGTCTCTATCTCTGTCTGCCTGCCTTGCCTGCCTGCATGTCTCTGTTAGTCTTTGTCTGTCTGACTGTCTTCTCTCTCTCTGTCTCTGTTTGTCTGTCTATGTCTGTTTCTCTCTGTCTGTCTGCCTCTCTGTCTCTGTCTGTCTTCCTGTCTTATCTGTTTGTCTGTACGTCTGTCTGTTTGTCTCTGTTTCTCTCTGTCTCTCTGTCTCTCTCTGCCTCTCTCTGTCTGTCTCTGTCAGTCTGTCAGTCTGTCTCTCTCTCTCTCTTCTTTCTCTACCTCTGTCTGTCTGCCTGCCTGTCTGTCAGTCTCTCTCTGTCTGTCTTCTCTCTCTCTCTCTCTCTCTCTCTCTCTCTCTCTCTCTCTCTCTCTCTCTCTCTCTCTCTCTCTCTCTCTCTCTCTCTCTCTCTTCTGCTCCCTTACTCACTGCGGCGTTGCTGTGCTGTGTGGTTGCAGGGGAGAAGCCCCATAAGTGCACCATCTGCGGCAAGGCGTTCAGCCAGAGCTCCAACCTCATCACCCACAGCCGCAAACACACGGGCTTCAAGCCCTTCTCCTGCGACAAGTGCGGCCGCTCCTTCCAACGCAAGGTGGACCTCCGGAGACACACAGAGCTCTCCAACCATTTCTGAACCCTCCCCTCCCTAACCCCCCTCCCCCCTCCCCTCCCCCCCCCCCCAACCCCCTCCACCCCACCCCAACCCCTCGCCCGACCCTCGGCTCTCTACCACCCCATTTTCCACCTTCTGTCTGTCTGTCTGTCTCTCCCCCCCTCCCTCCTTCGTCCTCTCGTGGTCACACTGCAGCAGCAGGAGCATTAACTGTTAGAGCTGTGCAAAGATGTGGCTTGCTGTTTACCTCCAGGTGATATCAGTGTTGAGAGAGAGAGAGAGAGAGAGAGAGAGAGAGAGAGAGAGAGAGAGAGACAGGGGGGGGGGGGGGGGGGAGATAGAGGAGAGAGAGAAGGGGGAAGAGAGAAAGAGACACCACCGAGGGAAAGAGAGTGAGGGGGGAGAGAAGGGAGAGAGAGAGAGAGAGAGAGAGAGAGAGAGAGAGAGAGAGAGAGAGAGAGAGTGAGAGGAGGGAGAGAGAGACAGAGAGAGAGACAGAAAGAGAGAGAGAGAGACACAGAGAGAGAGGGGTGAGAGAGAAAGAGAGAGGGAGAGAGAGAGGGAAAGAGAGGGAAAAGGGAGAGAGAGAGAGAGAGAGAGAGAGAGAGGAGAGAGAAAGAGAGAGAGAGAGAGAGAGAGAGAGAGAGAGAGAGAGGGAGAGAGGGAGAGAGAGAGTAAGGGAAAGAGGGGAAGAGAGATTCAGATTCAGATGTTTTATTGTTATAGACCTTGGCCCCTCAGAAGAGGGGATATAAACGAAACATAATAAAAGTCGCACCACCAGATTCAAGATGATAGTTGCATTGCATATAAACGCTTCGCCTTTTGAAACCTTTGTAGACATAAATTGCAAATTGTTTTACAATGCATTCATTCGTAGATGACATTAACAAGACAAAGCTGAACAGGCAATGTCTTGTACAACATTTCTGTGAAATGAATTTTGAGAGACAGAGAGAGAGAGAGAGAGAGAGAGAGAGAGAGAGAGAGAGAGAGAGAGAGAGAGAGAGAGAGAGAGAGAGAGAGAATCTAAGTTTTGTTTTCGTTTGAGTGTAATTCCTCTCCAAAAAAAAAAAAAGAAACCAAAACTACACATAGATACGTTTGCACTTCCAATAACTTGAAAACCCTTTGACTGGTGTCAAGGCTTGGGCGGTTTGAGCACAGAACGGTTTGAGGAGTCCAGTATTTTGCACTTGGTGTCACTGGAAGTCCGTGGTGAGCATCAGCACAGCGACGATGGTGTGAGAATTAATTACCTCTCATGTTTTCTTCCACCATTTCCTAGCTGATCCCGGAGCAGAGGTATCACGTGCATGTTTCTGTGAAACGCAGTTACACCTTTAAACTGTGAAACAGAAAGTTACAGCTTGTTTTGTTGAACAGAAAGCTACTCCTTTGTTTCTGTGAAACAGAAAGTTACACCTTGTTTTGTTGAACAGAAAGCTACTCCTTTGTTTCTGTGAAACAGAAAGTAACAGCTTGTTTTGTTGAACAGAAAGCTACTCCTTTTTTCTGTGAAACAGAAAGTTACACCTTGTTTTGTTGAACAGAAAGCTACTCCTTTTTCCTGTGAAACAGAAAGTTACACCTTGTTTTGTTGAACAGAAAGCTACTCCTTTTTTTTTCCAGAAAGTTGCACCTTGTTTTGTTGAACAGAACGTTACACGTTTTTTGTGAAGCGAAAAGTTACTCCTTGTTCTGTGAAACAGAAAGCTACATTTCGTTCTGTAAAACAGAAAGTTACACCTTGTTCTGTGAAACAGAGTGTTTCGTCTTGTTCAGTGAAACAGAAGGTTACGCCTTGCTCTGTGAAACAAAAACGTACACCTTGTTCAACGAAACAAAAGGTTACTCCTTGTTTTGTGAAACAAAGTAACACGCTGTGCAGTGAAATAGAAAGTTGCATCTTGTTCTGTGAAACAGAGAGTTTCGTCTTGTTCAGTGAAACAGAAAGTTGCATCTTGTTCTGTGAAACAGAGTAACACGCTGTGCAGTGAAATAGTTGCATCTTGTTCTGTAAAATAGAAAGTTGCATCTTGTTCTGGGAAACAGAGTAACACGCTGTGCAGTGAAACAGAAAGTTGCATCTTGTTCTGTGAAACAAAGTAACACGCTGTGCAGTGAAACAGAAAGTTGCATCTTGTTCTGTGAAACAAGGTAACACGCTGTGCAGTGAAACAGAAAGTTGCATCTTGTTCAGTGAAACAAAGTAACACGCTGTGCAGTGAAACAGAAAGTTGCATCTTGTTCTGTGAAACAAAGTAACACGCTGTGCAGTGAAATAGAAAGTTACATCTTGTTCTGCGAAACAGAAAGTTGCATCTTGTTCTGGGAAACAAAGTAACACGCTGTGCAGTGAAATAGAAAGTTGCATCTTGTTCTGTGAAACAGAAAGTTGCATCTTGTTCTGTGAAACAAAGTAACACGCTGTGCAGTGAAATAGAAAGTTACATCTTGTTCTGTGAAACAAAGTAACACGCTGTGCAGTGAAATAGAAAGTTGCATCTTGTTCTGTGAAACAGAAAGTTGCATCTTGTTCTGTGAAACAAAGTAACACGCTGTGCAGTGAAATAGAAAGTTACATCTTGTTCTGTGAAACAAAGTAACACGCTGTGCAGTGAAACAGAAAGTTGCATCTTGTTCAGTGAAACAAAGTAACACGCTGTGCAGTGAAACAGAAAGTTGCATCTTGTTCTGTGAAACAAAGTAACACGCTGTGCAGTGAAACAGAAAGTTGCATCTTGTTCAGTGAAACAAAGTAACACGCTGTGCAGTGAAATAGAAAGTTGCATCTTGTTCTGAGAAACAAAGTAACACGCTGTGCAGTGAAACAGAAAGTTGCATCTTGTTCTGAGAAACAAAGTAACACGCTGTGCAGTGAAATAGAAAGTTGCATCTTGTTCTGTGAAACAAAGTTACATCCTGATCTGTGAAATAGAAAATGAGTCCTTGTACTGTGAAAAGAAGAACTTGGAGTTGCTAGGCGCAAACAAAACAAAAACAAAACAAACAAAAACAACAACAAAAAACTCAACAACAAGCAAAAACAAAATTGGAACCTAGCAAGATTGTGTGCATACACATAGTTTAACTTTGCATCATTTTTCTGTTAAACGTGTAAACCAGCTGTTTCCAAGAAGAAGAAAAAACCAAAATTCGTTTGTAAAAGACCAAAAGACATAAACATTGAAACTGGTGTTGTAGAACAAGTCAGCTGTTTCAAAAGCAAATAAAGAATAAGATCCTGGGCATTTTCACAATTAGTAAAAATGTCTAAGCATTGCAGTATTTTGTTACTAGTCGTATACTCTAAAGAAAATCAATTTCAAATCCAAGTACTTGCGTCCAGCAAAAGCTTTACACACTGTAACTGATCATCTTTTCCACTGTAAAAAAAAAATCAATTCAGTATCAGGGTCTATTTCATCCCCAGAACATTGAAGCGTAAATCGGTTCTTTCAGAGGCGTGTCTGTTTCCAGAATGCGTCAAGTCATTTTCTGTGATAGCCGTCTGTGAACGAAGATTCAGACATCAGCTTGTCATCCCACAAAGTCATGTCCATGGGCATCAGAGTATAGAAGTCATGTCCATGGGCGTCAGAGTATAGAAGACCTGTTCCCTGAAACATGCGGCCTTACAACATCAAAACGGGCTGACCAGTCATCAGCTTGCCATCCCACAAAGTCATGTCCATGGGCGTCAGAGTATAGAAGTCATGTCCATGGGCATCAGAGTATAGAAGTCATGTCCATGGGCATCAGAGTATAGAAGTCATGTCCATGGGCATCAGAGTATAGAAGACCTGTTCCCTGAAACATGCGGCCTTACAACATCAAAACGGGCTGACCAGACATCAGCTTGCCATCCCACAAAGTCATGTCCATGGGCGTCAGAGTATAGAAGACCTGTTCCCTGAAACATGCGGCCTTACAACATCAAAACGGGCTGACCAGTCATCAGCTTGCCATCCCACAAAGTCATGTCCATGGGCATCAGAGTATAGAAGTCATGTCCATGGGCATCAGAGTATAGAAGTCATGTCCATGGGGCGTCAGAGTATAGAAGACCTGTTCCCTGAAACATGCGGCCTTAGAACATCAAAACGGGCTGACCAGACATCAGCTTGCCATCCCACAAAGTCATGTCCATGGGCATCAGAGTATAGAAGACCTGTTCCCTGAAACATGCGGCCTTAGAACATCAAAACGGGCTGACCAGGTTGGACTGTTTTGTCAGCTGGGGACAAAATGAGAGATACTGCTTCCGCACCATGTGAAACCATCTCTTTCCGAGGAACTCGCAACTCCTACAATGTCCAAGACGCATATACACCGACACGAAAATGAGAATTCTGATAATTTCATTTACCAATCAAAGACGTCACTATATATAGAGAATGAAAACAAAAATGATAGTGAGGCATCACTAGAAAAGATTGCCTCTCTGACCTCTGACCCTTAATGACAACATTCATCTTGTTTGTGTTGGTGATAAAATGGGGAACTATAACATGCAGATTCAAAGCATACCTTGTGTCAAGATCGCCGCCCCCCCCCCCACTCCCTCCCCTCCCCATTTTAGCTCCTTTGTTTACGCGCGAGCACACACACACACACACACACACACACACACACACACACACACACACACACACACACACACACACACACACACATACACTCTCTCTCTTCCCCCATCCCTCTTCCCCTTCCATCCTCCCAGCACAAAAGTGACTGGCTCCTGATCTCCCCATGGGGCCAATGAGTGACCATGTTGATGATAAAAATAACAATAAAAACAACAGTAATGACAACAATAGTAACGATAGTAATCACACTAATCATGCGATTGTCAGGAAAGGTTTAAACCTCTTAAAACATTTTTTTTTTTAATCCGAATTAGCACAAGGAATTTTTCTAGAGCATTTCTTGTGAACAAAGTTGATAGTTTGCATCTCTCTGTCTTGGCAGGGTTTAATGTACGTTAGCAAAGGAGAGAGTGAGGGGAGAGGAGGGGGAAAGAGAGAGAGGAGAGGAAAAGAGGGAGAGAAAAGAGGAGATAAAAAGGGGGAGGAGGGGAAAAGGGTGGAGAGAGAGAGAGAGAGAAGAAGCTGAGGGGAAAAGGAGAGGGGAAAAATTTTGGCCTCTGTCTTCGCAGGGGTTTTTCAAAGGAGAGAGGGGAAGAGAGAGAGTGAAGGAGAGAGAGGAGAGAGAGAGAGGAGAGAGGGGAGAGAGGGGAAACAAACGAAGGGAACGAACGAAGAAATTTTTTTTCACCAGGGTTAAGACCCCCCCCCCCCCAAATTACTTATGTTTTTTTCCCCCACCCCTGGGGGAAAAAAAAAACCCCAACATGGCAAACAAAGTCAATATGGCAAAAAAAGAGGAAAAATTTAAATAACCAGTCAATTTTGAAAAACGTATGAAAAAAACAGCTAATATAAAAAAGCAAAAAACAAGATCTTTGAAAGCCCCCCATATGCGAGAGAAGAAAGAAAAAAAGGAGAGAAGAGAGAGAGAGAGAAAAAAGAGACCCCGAAAGGGGGATAGGGGGTGTGGGCGGGATGGGGGAGGGGGGGGGGGGATGGGGGGGGGGAAAGGAATTTTACTTTGTAAAGACAAAAACAAACGGGGAAACAAGAGTCAAATAGACTTGGATAACACTTTTATACTTAAAAACAAAAAATGAAATTTGGGAGGGGATATCATCAATGTAAAACATGTCTTTAGTTTCCCCTTTTTTTGCTGGGGTTTAAATGACACGTGCAAGATTTCCTTTAAACAAAAGGTTTTGTAATCGTACAGTTTTTTATTTCATTCATGGGGTTTTTTTAATTGTTTAGGAATAAAACTAGTACATTTTTTTTTTTTAAATTTATTATTTTTTTAACTTACTGAACGATACCCTTTTAAAAAGCGCTCTTTAAAAATTATTAAGACTTGAGATTTTTTTTCCAAAAAAAGGAGGAAAATTGTTCCAATACGTACCCCCAATGTATACGGGGCTTGTTTTTGTAAAGGTCAAGTCTGGGCAGGGGGCTTATTAAATTTTGTGGACGTGCCTTTGTCATTCGCCCGGAAACTGTTTACAATGGAGGGAGGTGATTTCCATTTCCCATTTTTATGTTAAAAATTCCCTTTATTATATTCGAGTTTTTGTTTAGGGGAAGGTTATAAAAGGGGTTCCAAAATTTCTTTTTAAAAGTTAATGACTAGTTTTTAAAGGGAGAACAAATTTTATTGCGCGCCTATGCAATCTTGCAAAAGGGTTTTTCAAAATTTGTTTCCCGCTGGCTGAACCCCATAAAGTAGAACCCTAGTCTATAAGGACTGAATAGGGGCATGAAAAAATTGTTTTCTACATGCATTTTCCCAAAAAATTGCTTTTTTTTTGAAAACGGGAAAATTTTTTGGGGGGGATATTTTTTTGCGTGGGAAAGGGCTACGTGATGGCCCATGATAAGTTTTTTTATAAATGACAACCCCAAAAATTTTAAAGGTGTTTTTACTTCTTCGTTTTTTTTTCCTTAAAACAAACATTGAAAATAAATCAACAGGCTTTTTTGACTTTTTGGGTTGTATTTAATGCCATGCTTTTTGTTTTTTTCCCTTTAGAGACAGGGGAAATTGATTTCCCCCCTTTGCGGCCATTTTTAAAACTATCTTTTTAGATGGGGAACGTCAAAACCCTGAAAGGGCAAGGGGGTTTAGAATGCATGGGAGTTGTCATCAGAAATAATTCCCCCCCATTTACATGGAATACTTTAGCAAAAATCATTTTTATGATCGAAAAGAGAAAAGGGGCCCCAAGAACAATCCTTGTGGAACCCCATATTTTACTGGCTGAAAAATTGTTTTTAAGGGAAATTTAAACAATACACTTTTTTCGTTAAAAAATTTGAGGACAGGGAAATGAAGTTATTTTCGAGGTCCGTATAAAGCGAGCTTTTTAGGGGGAAAGAGTGGTTTAAAATATAAAAAGCTTTAGCTAGATCAAGGGAAGGGCAATTTTGAAAGTTCATTATTATTAATGTTCAAAAGCCATTTTTTCTTCATTTGCTTTGCGGGGTTTTAGGGGCGGGAAGGGTTTTTCCCCAAAAAACCTGACGCTTTTGGGAGAATCCTATTTGTTTTAAATGGATAGCTAAATTTTTTTGGGTTTTTTTGGTTTTTTTCAAAGCGGTTTTGAAAAAATTTGAAAAGACAGATACAGGTCTGTATTTAAAAGGGGTTTGGGGAAGGATCTCCAGTTTTGTACAGGGGGAAACCAATTTTGTTTTTTGGGAAACTTTCCCGGAAAAAAAGTTTTTCTCTTTTACATAGGTTTTCTTTGTAATTTAAGAGAGTCTGTTTTGATTGGTGCAGAAAAATTGATTATTTTGGGGAAACCCAAGTTCTTTAAATATTTTTGGTTTTCGATTTTTTCAGTGAAAATTAAGTATGCAAATACTTCGGGTATTGTTATGTAAGGAATTGACAAATAAGATTTAATATTTTTTGGGACTTACAATATTCAGTTATTTTTTTTAAATTATTTTTTTCCATTCATCTTTATTTTTAAAGGTTTTCGGGAAAACATTAACAAATAGTTGTTAACGGCGTCGGGGGAATATCTTTACTTTTAAAGTTGTGTTTGTAAATTTAACCCTTTGTTTGTCAATTTGTTGATTGCATTCCAAATAGTTCTGGAGTCTTTTTTTTTGGGGATACCTTTTTCTTAAATTTTTATTTGTCCCTTTTTTTTTCGTTTCTTTGGATTTCAAAAAAAATTTCTTTTTTTGAAAAACCCAACGTCTTTTTTTTTGTTTTTAAAAGTTCTCTGTGTGTATTTCTTTATCTTTTTCCCCTTTGATATCCACGGCGGTTTAAGGGTATTTTACTCTTTAAAGCTCTGAGGGTGCATGTTTATTGTGATTTTGGGAAAAATTTACATTAATCCAAACTTTTGTTTTTTTTTTAAGGAAAAAAAAAATTCAGTATAATGGTATTTTTTGGGGGAAACAGAGGAGAATGTGCGGGTTTTCAAAAAAAAATCCTTTTTTTTTTAAACCCCTTTTAAAAAAAACCCCTTTATATAGGTTTGATTTATGCCCTGGTTTTGGAATTTGTCCCCCCTTTTCCCCCAAGTAATACAAATGGGGAGTGCCCCAATCCCCCCCCCCAGTCGCTGGAAAAGAGATTTCCACAATTTTTATATTTAGATTGACATAAATGTGGTCAATGGGGGTTTATGGAATTTTTGGGTAATTCGTGTTGGTCGACCCAAATTGGTGTAAATTTAATGAGGTATAAAATTTCGGCCCCTTTGTTTTGAGGTTTTAACAAGTCAATTTTGAAGTCCCCAAACTTAAAAAATTTCTTCATTGCAATTAGGCGGGTCCATAAATTTACAAAAGTTATCCCCCCCTTTTATTTTTCAGCGGTTTTCGATATATAAATTCCCCCAAAGTTTGGGATAAACATGCTTTATTTTTATTTTAGCCATACGCCCCCCCAAAACTTTTCCCGGGTTTCCCTTTCTGTTTTAAGTTATCGATGTTTATTTTTAAACAAAACAAACCTGTGTCCATTTTTTGTTTTTGGGAAACTAGACGAAAAACCCTTTAAAACCCGGGGCATGCTATACGAATCTAATGTACGTCTTTTAATCGTGTTTGCCCCCAAAAACAGGTAAAAAGGGTTTTTCCCGGGAAATTTTTCCCAGATCGCTGTTATAAAGTTAGCTTGTTTTAATACAGGGTTTTGTTATTGAGATGCCAATCCGGAGTCCTTCTTTAAAAGGCCGGAAATAAATTGTAGACTTAATGAGAAATAATGAACGAAAAACCCCCGAAAAGGATTGAAAGAGGGACAAAGGAAAAAAACCAGGGCAAAAAAATTATGAGGGGTAAAAAATTCAAAAAAATTTTATAAAAAATAGTTTTAGTAAGGAGAAAAATGTTTGAATTATAAAAAAATTCACAATAGCTCCAAAACACTGAAATCGTTTTTTGCTTACAAATTTCAATCACAAAAACTTTTTAAATTTAAATTTTTAACTATTTTTGTACTTTGAATCTCACGAGCCCCAAAAAAACACCCGGGAAAATTGAAGATCAGTTTTTTCGAAAGCAGTTCAGGGGAACACCCCTTCGCGGCACTACCCTACACTTTCTGTTGAGGGAATTTTTCATTCCACCCACACCACCCGCCAAACCTACTAGAAAACGCTAGGGAAAAATAATACTGGAGAGAAAGGGGGGGGTTTGGGAAAAGGGGGGGCCCCCAAGAAGAGGGGATTTGAGGGCTGGGGAAAAATGGAATAAAAAGGATTATTTGTTTTTCGCGATCAGCGCAAGGAATATTAACATTGTATATTAATGCAAATCCATTACTATTACATGAACAAATAGTTTTTGAAAAAAACATAAGTTCTTGTCCCCACACAAGAAAAAAACGAGGTACTAGGTTTTTAAAAAAATTGCTGTTTTTGCCCGAATTTGAGAGGCATATTGTTTATTTGCGCACAGGGAAAAGGATTTTAAACAGGTTCCCCCTTTATGCTTTTGAGCTTTGGGAGGGGGGGGGCTGACCTGGGTATGGAGGGGCTTCAGGATTGTTGTAATTTCCTGGGAAAAAATTTTTGTTCTCAAATTTTGGGGAAAATTTTTTGTGATGGGAACAGAGGAGAAAAAACCTTTGGTGTTTTGATGCCCTGTGGTTTTTTCCGGTTTGGGTTTTCACCCCGGGAAAAGGAGACCATTTTGGGAAATTAGGATACTGCATTGGGTTCTCATTAAACTTTTACAGGGAGAGGGGGAAAAAAGGGGGGGGCCAAAGGGGGGTGCTGGGGGGGGAAAGGGCTTCTGTCTCGGTCTGTAGGGTTGAGAGTTTTAGGCGCCCGGGGCCCTGATGGTGGGGAGAGGACGTCTCTGGGTGGGTTAAAGGGTAGGGAATTTGGAAATTTGGGGCGGGGGTCCCCGGGAGAGAGGGGGAATCATCCCTTTTTGTCCCCAGAACGAGGGAGATGGGGGGAGGGGACGATGATGGGGAAAAAAATTTTTGTCGGAAATCCTGGGGGTAAGGGGAAATGATGGGGGGGAGCATGTTGCCGGGCACAGGCCTTGACCGGGCATGCTAAAAAGGGAAAATGGTAAAGGAAAGGGGTTGTTGACGGGAAATCATGCCCCGGTCAAAATCGACCGGGGGAGGGGGTGTCCCTTTTGGGAATTGCTGAAAGGGGGATGGCATTGCATGCTGCCCAAACGGTTTTTTGGGGAAGTGACGGGGAAATGATGGTTTTTGGAGGAATGAGGGCATTCCCCCATCATCAGTGCCCGAGGGAAAACGTTGTTGTTCATTTTTTTCTGGCCCCTGAATAGGACCCACCATTTTCGGACCTGGGGGGGGAAAAAAGACTGTTTTAAAATTTGAATTTCCCTTCTTTTGAATTCCTGATCGGGTTTTGGGGTTTAAAAATGGGTATTTCGGTAAAATTTTGAAGGATCCCTTTTAAAAAAGATATTTTTCTTTTCCCGTTTAGGCAGCAAAGCTTTAAATTCCCCCCCGCCCCGTTTATGTTTTCCCTTTTTCCCGGGGTGGGGCAGGTTTTTGTACCAAAGTAGACGGGGGAGCCCCCGATGCGCTGTGAAAGCATCAAAGGTTGTCTATGAAGAGAACCCTTCATCTCTTTTTGACATGAACCCGATTTTTTTTTGGGGGAAAAAATTGCATTTTTCAAGGTTTTTGGGGCCCCCTAGCGGGAATAAAAGAATCATTGCTACAGAAGTTTTTGGAAATTTCTGTTTGGGCAGCAATGATAATTTTTGTCCCAAAATTTCCCTTTGGGACGGGACCAAACGGGACAGCTGTTTATCCCACCCCTGCCCCAGGGACAGTCTTGATCTGATCTGATGAAGAAAGGGTCAGAAACAAATTTTTCAAGTGGGGGTCACAGTTAAAATAGGAAAAACCCTAGTTTGGAACATAAATTCCCACGGGGGGCCCAAATTTTCTCGGGTTGATAAAATTTTAGTAAAAGAATCCCCAACAAGAAGTTTTAGAGGGGTGTGAAGGGGGGTTGGGCAGAAGGATGGCTATTTTTGGGAAAAAGCTGTGGACTGAAAAGTGTCGTTTGTTTTTTTCAAGAAAGGAGACAAAGGGTGATTAACCTTTGGTTTTCAGATAAGGAAAAACGGGTTTCCCTTTTTCAGTCAGTGTTTGGGGGGCTTTTTGGAAATTTTTGTCCCGGGTGTGAAAGGCCCTCAGTTTTGTCTACTAGGTCATGTTATTTGGTTATCGTCACCCGAATTTGGGAAAGGGGTTTTTTTGTCGGTAAAAATACGCTACTTCTTCAGATTTAGTTTCACGGTCCCAAAATTGAGCAGGGCTTGTTTTTGTCATAATAAATTTTGGGGAGAAAAGGATTTTTGGTGAATGTTGTTTATGCTCATTAGTCAAGCCCGGTTGTGTTGTTTAGTTTGAATTTTAGGGGGGGGGGTTCCCTCAAAAGAAATTTTTAAAAAGATTTTGGGGAAAAAGTTGGTCAGAGTTGCTTTTGTACTGACATGACTAAAATGATGGCACCCTTTTGGGGAATTTTTTTGTTTTTTGATTTAAAACGTAAAGTCCCAAAGGGGTGGGTTTTTAGGGGGGGATTTTCTTTTGAAAAATGATCTGTCTTTGGTTTTTAAGTAGGAAATTTTTTTTTTTGAGGGCATTAATGTAAAGTGAAGAGAGGCCCAAATTTTTTCTTTTTATCAAAGATACTTCATTTTTTTTTAAAACACTTTTTTATCATTCAATAAAGAAATCATTGCCACCCGAGATTCCTTTTGCCCCATCAGTGATGGTCCCAAAGGCAGTTTCAATATTTTTTAGTTCCTCTCTTAACACAGGAGGCCCAACAAACACCTGGGGGTTTTCTTTCTATTTTTAAATTTTGGGGTGAAAAAGAGGTACGTCGGGGCGATGCTTTTTTTCTGGTTGTTTACTGGGTGGGCTCGTGGCGGCCTGGGGTTTAACTTTTGGGAAACGTTTCCCCGATGCCAGTGTCCGCAGTGCGGGAGGGTTTGGTGGGTGGGGGGAGGAACGCGCGTGCTGTGGTTTCCCCCTACAGGCGCAGGCCGGCCCCGGGGCCCGGGGCCCCCCGGGGGAGGCGGGGTGGGCAGTGGAGGGAAAGTGGGCCCGAGGGCCCGGTCACAGGGGGGTGCAGGGGACACGGGGGTCGGGAGGGCTGGGGTAAAAGGGGAAGGGGTTTTCCCGCAGGCAGGTGGGCCGTTCTTTCTCATCAAGAGGGGAGAGAGAAAAGGGGAGAGAGAGGGGGGGGGGGGGGGTCAGGGTGTGTTTATGCCACGGATGATGAAAAATTTTCCCTACCATCACCATCACCACAGCTGCTGCCCCCCCCCCACCCCCACCCCCACTCCACCACCACCCCTCCCTCCACTGAACGTCGTCTTTGAATTTTACGATCGACTAAGATAGGCGGATAGAGTCGTGAGTTAGCGTGAGCAGCTGCTGAATCAACTAGATCAGGAATCAAATCAACTTCAAAGCACCTGAAACGAGAGAGAGAGAGAGAGAGAGAGAGAGAGAGAGAGAGAGAGAGAGAGAGAGAGGAGAGAGAGAGATAGAGAGAGAGAGAGAGAGAGAGAGAGAGTTGCTTGAGATGCTCTGTTTCCTAGCTGTTCCCCCCCCCCCCCCCCCCCCGCCTTCCTCCTTTCACCCTCCTCTCCACAACCATCCTCTCTCTCTCTCTCTCTCTCTCTCTCTCTCTCTCTCTCTCTCTCTCTCTCTCTCTCTCTCTCTCTCTCTCTCTCTCTCTCTGCAGTGCGCGCACTCTCTTGGACACAAGTGTATGCGCCCTGTAGGTGTGCGCGTGTTTGTTTTTTTTTTCCTCGTTTGTTGTTGTTGTTTGTTTGTTTGTGTTTTCTGTATATAGTACAGGCAAATCCGAGCTACAGGTTTCCAGAGCAACGATATCACATGACAATGACCGAGTGGTTCAACACATTGCTCTTTTAACGTGGAATACTGCTTCAAATGTTTGTATTGTCTGGAGGATTTCTTTGTTGCACTGTTTTGGCTGGCTAAAGGTTGCCTGCTTGATCTAATACATTGCTCTCTCTGTCTGTCTGTCTGGCTCTCTCTCTCTCTCTCTCTCTCTCTCTCTCTCTCTCTCTCTCTCTCTCTCTGAGCGTTGAAGAGAAAAGTGTGACGTGTCTTTTGGGGAAGTGTGTAGGGTAGGACTGAAGGTTGGACCTGTGGGATGGAGATTTTGAATATGTGTGCTGGGGTAGGGTGTGGGTGTGGGAGTAGGGTGGGGTTTGGGGAAGACAAGTGCAATATTCTATTGTGACGTTTTGCTACTGAGTTGCAAATAAATGTTATTACCGACATTCCTTGAATGCAATCGCATATGTATTTACACGTGTGTGTAAGGCGAACACACTGATGCACGAACACCAATCTCGTTGATTGATGTTCCGTTGGACGTAATGAGCCAACGAGTACCTGTTCATGTTTACGATACCTATTCTTTCACCTGTGCTATATGGCCTTTCGGCATTTTCTTTTCCTTTGACCCATTTCTTCAACCGTCATGGATGTCATTATTACTACCACCCATTTTCTTTGTTATGTGCGAAATATAGAACTATACATTCCTGCGGACGGAACATGGCTGTCTGAATGGTGGGAGTACACATGTGCAAGAAATCCCATCAATGCTGAACTTCGGAGATCTCGCCAAGAAGAAGAAGAAGAAGTAGAAGCAGTAGAAGAAGAAGCAGAAGAAGAAGATGATGATGAAAATAAAGAAGCAGACAGCAGCAGCAGCAGCAGAGAAGAAGAAGAAGAAGAAGAAGCAAAGACAGAAGAAGAAGTAGTAGAAAAAGAAGAAGAAGAAGAAGAAGAAGAAGAAGAAGAAGAAGAAGAAGAAGCAGAAGATGAAGCAAAAGCAGAAGCAGCTGAAGAAGAAGCAGGAGCAGAAGAAGAACAAGCAACAGAAGAAGAACAAGAAGAAGAAAAGGAAAGAAGAAGAAGAAAAAGAAGAAGAAAACATGAAATACAGATGGATGTTCGCGTGCTTTGAATTGATCTTTCTTTGTTTTCCTTTCTCTTTGTTTCATTTCATGCTTTCGTCACAACATTCCCATCATTCTCCAATTTCCTAATATACCTTCGCATTTATTTGTAAATAAATACAGTTGACTTCACCTTTGATAAGCGACACTGATACCTTTTGATGTAGAACATGTGTACAGGTGTTTTGAAAGCTCTCAGTTGCTTCGTTATTAATTCATGTTTCTGAAATGATGCACTGAAAAACGGAGAGAGAGAGAGAGAGAGAGAGAGAGAGAGAGAGAGAGAGAGAGAGAGGAGAGGAGAAGAGAGAGAAGAGAGAGAGAGAGAGAGAGAGAGAGAGGAGAGAGAGAGAGAGAGAGAGGCACCACCTGGTACAACTCGCAAATGGACGGTTACAGTGTATTTATCGGTGAACTGTTACCGTTCATTTCTTCCGAGATACAAACTTGGCCGGTACCCAGTTAGGTAGCCGACCATCTACCATCCTTGTCCACACACACACACACACACACACACACACACACACACACATATGATTCCTGTTCGATTTGCATATAAAGGGCTGCTCGCACACCTTGTTCTGTTGTTCGTGTAATGGTCAGCGCCGCCGATACCAAGAGCGGCGCCTTTTTGTGATGACTTTTCTCGGTCAGTCCATGAGGGATATGATGGCTGTGTGATGATTGGAGTTTTACGTCAGTGAGTGATTCGTGGTGTTCTTCGCTCTGTGCGATGCTCTTTCGCTAACTCTGCTGTTTTCCCTGTCTGTCTGTCTGTGTGTCTGTCTGTGTGTCTGTCTGTGTGTTTGTCTGTCTTTGCGTCTGTCTTTCTTTCCCTCCTTCGTTTTCCTGTCAGACACTTTGTCTCCTTCTGTCTGTCTGTCTGTCTGTCTGTCCGTCTCTCTCTCTCTCTCTCTGTCTCTGTCTCTGTCTCTCTCTCTCTTGCTCTCTCTCTCTCTGTCGCTCTCTCTCTCTCTCTCTCTTGCTCTCTCTCTCTATTCTCTCTCTCTCTCTGTCTTTCTCTCTCTCTCTCTCTCTCTCTCTCTCTCTCTCTCTCTCTCTCTCTCTCTCTCATTTTCAAGCTGTCTGATAGTGTTTCTTTTCTTTGTCCCCCCTCCCCCTTCATTCCTTCTTTCATAGTCACCCCTATTGTTTGTTTGTTGATGTATGTATATCTTCTTGTCACCCCTATTGTTTGTTTGTTGATGTATGTATATCTTCTTGCTGATGAACACAATTTCTCACAAGCGGGTCCACTACGGAGAAGACCTTGTGTCAACAGACTGTGTACTTTGATTTTTCCTTTTATTTGGAAAATTTTGCATTTGACGAGGAATAAACCATATATACACACTGAGCATTGTGAGTCAGACATTTGGTGTATGTGGGCGCGTGCGCGTGCTTGCGTGCGTGCGTGTGCGTGCGTGAGTGTGTGTAAGTGTGCGCGTGCTTGTGTGTGCTTGCGTACGTGTGTGAGTTAGTGAGTGTGCGCCTGCGTGTATGCTTGCGTGCGTGCGTGCGTGCGTGCGTGCGTGCGTGCATGGAGAGAGAGAGAGAGAGAGAGAGCGAAGTGAGAGAGAGAGAGAGAGAGAGAGAGAGAGAGAGAGAGAGAGAGAGAGAGAGAGAGAGAGAGAGAGAGACGCGTGCGTGGATAAGCACTCGGTCAGACAAACAGACAGGTACACTGACTCTCTCTCTCTCTCTCTCTCTCTCTCCCTCTCTCTCATATGCGCGCGTGCGCGCGCGCCCCCCCCCCCCCCCACACACACACACGCACCGCACGTACGCACGCACTCGCGCGCGCGTGTGTGCGCGCACACACACACACACACACACACACACACACACACACACACACACACACACACACACACACACACACACACACACTCAAGAACTGTGCCCCAGCTCCAAGTCATTGATACGTCGTGGCACGGCGATGGACAACAAATCACCCAGGCAAGCGTTTGAAGAGAGCAGAATGTTTCACAGTCCTGGGTACCCTCTTGTGTCCTGGAACATCTGGCCACAGAAACATTGCGGCCTGCATTCTATGAAGACGGTGGCCAAAGTAACACAAGGCGATCAACCGGTTTAAGACCGATAGAACGGTCCATTTATCACTTATAGAACGGTCAGTATATTACCTGTAGAATGGTCAGTTTATCACCGACTGGATGGTCAATATAGCACCTAAAGGATGGACAGTTATTTGCAGTAGATGGTCAGTGTATCACATGTACAAAGGTCCGGTTATCAGCTGTAGAATGGTCAGTTTATCACCTACAGAATGGTCAGTGTATCAGCTATAGAATGGTCAGTTTATCAGCTGTAGAATGGTCAGTTTATCACCTACAGAATGGTCAGTGTATTAGGTGTGAATGGTCCGTTTATCAGCTGTAGAATGGTCAGTTTATCAGCTGTAGAATGGTCAGTTTATCAGCTGTAGAATGGTCAGTGTATCAGCTGTAGAATAGTCAGGTTATCAGCTGTAGAATGGTCAGTGTATTAGGTGTGATGCTGTAGAATGGTCAGTATATCAGCTGTAGAATGGTCAGTTTATCACCTATAGAATGGTCAGTGTATTAGGTGTGATGCTGTAGAATGGTCAGTTTATCAGCTGTAGAATGGTCAGTTTATCAGCTGTAGAATGGTCAGTGTATTAGGTGTGATGCTGTAGAATGGTCAGTTTATCAGCTGTAGAATGGTCAGTTTATCACCTATAGAGTGGTCAGTGTATTAGGTGTGATGCTGTAGAATGTTCAGTTTATCACCTATAGAATGGTCAGTGTATTAGGTGTGATGCTGTAGAATGGTCAGTTTATCAGCTGTAGAATGGTCAGTTTATCAGCTGTAGAATGGTTAGTTTATCAGATGTAGAATGGTCAGTTTATCAGCTGTAGAATCGATAGTGTATCAGCTAAAGAATGGTCCGTTTATCAGCTGTAGAATGGTCAGTTTATCAGCTGTAGAATGGTCAGTTTATCAGCTGTACAATGGTCAGTTGATCAGCTGTAGAATGGTTAGTTTATCAGCTGTAGAATGGGCCGTTTATCACCTGTAGGATGGTCAGTTTATCAGCTGTAGGATGGTCAGTTATCAGCTGTAGAATGGACAGTTTGTCAGCTGTAGAATGGTCAGTTTATCAGTGTAAAATGGACAGGTTATCAGCTGTAGAATGGACAGTTTATTGGCTATAGAATGGACAATGTATCACCTATAGGATGGACAGTTCATCGGCTGTAGAATGGACAATGTATCACCTATAGGATGGTCAGTTATCAGCTGTAGAATGGTCAGTTTATCAGCTGTAGAATGTGCGGTTTATCACCTGTAGAATGGACAATTTATCACCAATAGGATGGTCAGTTTATTAGCTGTAGAACGGTCAGTTTATCAGCGGTGGAATGGTCAGTTTATCAGCTGTGGAACGGTCAGTTTATCAGCTGTAGAATGGTCAGTGTATCAGCTGTAGAATGGTCACTTTATCACCTCTAGGATGGTTAGTTCATCAGCTGTAGAATGATCAGTTTTTCGCCTAAGGTATGGTCATTTTATCAGCTGTAGAATGGTCAGTTTATTATCTGTGGAATGGTCAGTTTATTACCTGTAGAAATGTCAGTTTATCGTCTATAGAACAGTTTACCACCTATGGGATTGACACTTTATTTCCTGTAGAATGGTCAGTTCATCACTTGTAGAACGGTCAATTTATTTCCTGTCAGTTTATTTCCCGTTGAATGGTCAGTTTATCAGCTGTAGAATGTTCAGTCGATCACCTATAGGATGGTCATATTGTTACCTGTAGACTGGTCATTTATCACCTATAAAATAGATTATCAACTATGGAATTGTCAGTTTATCACCTACAGAATAGTCAGTTTATTAGCTGTAGTATGGGCAGTTTATCACCTGTAGAATAGTCAGTTTATTACCCGTAGAATGGTCAGTTTCTCACCGGTAGAATGGTCGGTTACTATCTGTGGAATGGTCAGTTTATAACCTGTCGAATGGTCTGTTTATTACCCAGAGAACGGTCAGTTTATCACCTACAGAAAGGTCAGTTTTTCAGCTGTAGAATTGTCAGTTTATCATCTATAGAATAGTTTACCACCTATAGGATAGTCAGTTTATTTCACATAGAATGGTCAGTTCATCACTTGTAGAATGGTCAATTTATTTCCTGTAGAATAGTCAGTTTATTGCTTATCGAATAGTTAGTTCATTACCTATAGAGTAGCCAGTTTATTCCCGTAGAAAGGTCAGCTAATCACCTGTAGAATTGTCATTTTATCACCTATAGAATAGTCAGTATATCACCTACATAATAGTCAGTTTATTACCTGTAGAATGGTCAGTTTATTACCTGTAAAATGGTGAGTTTATTACCTGTAGAATGGTCAGTTTATTACCTGTAAAATGGTGAGTTTATTACCTGTAGAATGTTCAGTTTATTACCTATAGAATGCTCAGTGTATTACCTGTAGAATGGGCAGTATATTAACTGTAGAATGGCCAGTTTATTAGCTGTAGAATGCTCAGTTTATTAGCTGTAGAATGGTCGGTTTATTAGCTGTAGAATGGTCAGTTTATTACCAGTAGAATGGTCAGTTTATTACCTGTAGAATGCTCAGTTTATTACATGTAGAATGGACAGTTTATTACCTGTAGAATGCTCAGTGTATTACCTGTAGAATGCTCAGTTTATTACCTGTAGAATGCTCCGGTCATTAGCTGTAAAATCCTCAGTTTATTAGCTGTAGAATGGCCAGTTTATTACCTGTAGAATGGTCAGTTTATTACCTGTAGAGTGCTCAGTTTACAACCTTTAGTATGCTCAGTTTATTACCTGTAGAATGGTCAGTTTATTACCTGTAGAATGCTCAGATCATTAGCTGTAGAATACTCAGTTTATTACCTGTAGAATGGTCAGTTTATCAACTGTAGTATGCTCAGTTTATTAGCTGTAGAATGGTCAGTTTATTACCTGTAGAATGGTCAGTTTATTACCTGTAGAATGCTCAGATCATTAGCTGTAGAATACTCAGTTTATTACCTGTAGAATGCTCAGGTATTTACCTGTAGAATACTCAGTTTATTACCTGTAGAATGGTCAGTTTATTACCTGTAAAATGCTCAGTTTATTACCTGTAGAATGCTCAGTTTATTACCTGTAGAATGCTCAGTTTATTACCTGTAGAATGCTCAATTTATTACCTGTAGAAGGCTCAGTTTATTAGCTGTAGAGTGCTCAGTTTATTGCCTGTAGAATGCTCAGTTTATTACCTGTAGAAGGCTCAGTTTATTACCTGTAAAATGCTCCGGTCATTAGCTGTAGAATGCTCAGTTTAATAGCTGTAGAATGGTCAGTGTATTACCCGTAGAATGCTCAGGTTATTACCTGTAGAATGTTCCGGTAAATAGCTGTACAGTGCTCAGTTTATTACCTGTAGAATGCTCCGTTTATTACCTGTAGAATGCTCAGTTTATTACCTGTAGCATTGTCCGTTTATTACCTGTAGAATGCTCAGTTTATTACCTGTAGCATTGTCCGTTTATTACCTGTAGAATGGTCAGTTTATTACCTGTAGAATGCTCAGTTTATTACCTGTAGAATGGCCAGTTTATTACCTGTAGAATTGTCCGTTTATTACCTGTAGAATGCTCAGTTTATTACCTGTAGAATGGCCAGTTTATTACCTGTAGAATGGTCAGTTTATTACCTGTAGAATGGCCAGTTTATTACCTGTAGAATGGTCAGTTTATTACCTATAGTAATGCTCAGTTTATTACATGTAGAATGGTCAGTTTATTACCTGTAGAATGCTCAGTTTATTACCTGTAGAATGGCCAGTTTATTACCTGTAGAATGGTCAGTTTATTACCTATAGTAATGCTCAGTTTATTACATGTAGAATGGTCAGTTTATTACCTGCAGATTGCTCAATTTATTACCTGTAGAATTGTCCGTTTATTACCTGTGGGGTCGTCAGATTATCACCTGTAGAATGGTCTGTATATTACCTGTGGAATGGTTAGTTTATCACTATAGAATGGTCAGTGTTTCAGCTGTAGAATTGTCGGTTTATTACATGTGGAATCGGCAGCTTATCGCCTGTAGAATAATTAGTGTATTACCTTTGAATGGTCACTTTCTCACCGTAGAATTGTACGTTTCTTACCTGTAGAATCGTCAGCTTATCACCTGTAGGATGGTCAGTTTATCAGCTTTCGAATGGTCAGTTTATTACCTATAGGATGGTAATTTTCAGCTGTAGAATGGCCAGTTTATTACCTGTAGGATGGTCATTTTCAGCTGTAGAATGGTCAGTTTATTATTTATTAGGATGGTAATTTTCAGCTGTAGAATGGTCAGTTTATTACTTATAGGATGGTAATTTTCAGCTGTAGAATGGTCAGTTTATTACCTGTAGGATGGTCATTTTCAGCTGTAGAATGGTCAGTTTATTACCTATAGGATGGTCATTTCCAGCTGTAGAATGGTCAGTTTATCAGCTGTAGAATGGTCAGTTTATCAGCTGTAGAATGGTCAGTTTATTACCTCTAGGATGGTCAGTTTATCGCCTGTAGAATGGTCGGTTTATCACCTATAGGATGGTCAGTTTATCACCTGTAGGATGGTCAGTTTATCAGCTGTAGAATGATCAGTTTATCACCTGTAGGATGGTCAGTTTCTAACCTGTAGGATGGTCAGATGTCTGGGAGGGCAAACTGGTCCGTGACTTTGTATGAAGAGGCTTTGGGTGGGCACATACCTCATAGTTTTTCATTTCATTTTATTTTTTTTGTTATAATATATATATATATATTATATATATAATATATATATATATATATATATATATATATATATATAAAAATATATATAAAAAAAATATATATATATATATATATATATATATATATATATATATATATATTTTTTTTTTTTTTTTTTTTTTATTTATTTATTTATTTATTTTTTTTTTTTGGGGGGGGGGCTCTTCACAGACACGGGACATGTCTGTATGACACGTAAAAAAACCAATCCACGAGGGTCGTTTGAAATGCTTAGCGAACCTCAAGGGTAGATGCGGTAAAGAGAAACGAACAGAGCAGAAAACAAAGAGTAATATTTCTACAGATACACCTATGTCCTAAATTGAAAACAACAACAACAAACAAACAAACAAACAAAAAACAGACGATCGGTCCATGTTTGGTTTTCTTCCCAAGAAATCCCCCCTCCCCCGCCCCTCCCCCTGCAGACACAAGGAGTGTTTTCAAAGAGTTGTGTGACTGGTTTTGTTTGTTTTGTTTTTGTTTTGTTTTTTTAGAACTCGTGAGTTGACTTCAACGCAGTGACAGCCCTGATATTTCCCTTTGCGGTCGGCTGGGCTATAAACAACACTTTCTCTCTCTCTCTCTCTCTCTCTCTCTCTCTCTCTCTCTCTCTCTCTCTCTCTCTCCATGTCTATCTGTCTGTATGTCTGTATGTCTGTCTGTCTGTCTGTGTCTCTTTCTTTGTGTATGTGTGTGTGTGTGTGTGTGTGTGTGTGTGCGCGCGCGCGCGCGCGTGTGTGTGTGTGTGTGTGTGTGTCTGTCTGTCTGTCTGTCTGTCTGTCTGTCTGTCTCTCTCTCTCTCTCTCTCTCTCTCTCTCTGTGTGTGTGTGTGTGTGTGTGTGTGTGTGTGTGTGTGTGTGTGTCTGTCTGTCTGTCTATTTGTCTGTCTGTCTGTCTGTCTGTCTCTCTGTCTCTGTCTCTCTCTCTCTCTCTCTCTCTCTCCTCTCTCTCTCTCTCTCTCTCTCTCTCTCTCTCTCTGCCGATATCTCTGTGTGTGTGTGTGTGTGTGTGTGTGTGTGTGTGTGTGTGTGTGTGTGTCTGTCTGTCTGTCTGTCTGTCTGTCTGTCTCTCTCTCTCTCTCTCTCTCTCTCTCTCTCTCTCTCTCTCTCTCTCTCTCTCTCTTCTCTCTCTTTCCTCTCCTCATTTTGACCAGGGACTCACGCTTTACTGTTGTTGTTTTTTAACTAAGAAGGGCAGAGGCACAATTGATAATTAATTTGGTTAAGTCGACACAATTGATAATTAATTTGGTTAAGTCGACGAACAATTGATAATTAATTTGGTTAAGTCGACGTGGGGCCGCAAAGGTTGGGAAGCTTTCTGTGTTTTTAATGAGGCCAAATCAAGGGGAACAAAATCTGCATACAGGCCTGGGATGATAATAGTGTTTTATTTGCTACGAGGGATTCTTTTTATCATACTGTTTAAGGTCAGTTTATCAAAGGAAAAATACTTGTGAATCTATGAGGACTTGGTTAATATTTTGAAATGATACATATAATGATAGAAACACCACCACCACCACCACCACCACTGCCGCCAACAACAACAATAGGGATAATAATGATAATGATAATAATGATTATAATTGTAATGAGAGCAATAATAATAATAAT
>CM031625.1:47076318-47081318 GCA_018398815.1 Conus ventricosus
TGTGACGTTTGTAATTGAAACTTCAGCCTTGTTACATCTCAAGTACAAATGTCCCTTTGTGACGTTTGTAATTGAAACTTCAGCCTTTTTACATTTCTACTGGAAACTTCAGCCTTGTTACATTTCTAGTGGGAACTTCAGCCTTGTTACATTTCTAGTGGGAACTTCAGCCTTGTTACATTTCTACTCTAAACTTCAGTCTTTTTACATTTTGAGTGGAAACTCAAGCCTTTCAGAAGTTTGAGTGAAAACTTCAGCCTTGTAACATTGTTAGTGAAAACTTCAGCCTTGTAACATTGTTAGTGAAAACTTCAGCCTTGTAACATTGTTAGTGGAAACTTCAGCCTTGTAATAGTTTTAGTGGAAGCTTTAGCCTTTTAACATTTTTAGTGGAAACTCAAGCTTTTTAACATTTTTAATGAAAACGTCAGTCTTGTAACATTTTAGTGGAAATGTGAGCCTTGTTGCATTTGTAGTGGAAACTTCATCCTTGTTGCATTTCAAATGCAAACGTCATCTTGTAACATTTGAAGTAGAAACTTCATCCTTTCTACGTTTCTAGTGGAAACTTCAGCCTTGTTATATTTCTTGTAGAAACTTCAGCATTGTTACATTTCTTGTAGAAACTTCAGCATTGTTACATTTCTTGTAGAAACTTCAGCCTTGTTACATTTATAGTGGAAACTTCAGCCTTGTTACATTTCTAGTGGAAACTTCAGCCTTGTTACATTTCTTGTAGAAACTTCAGCCTTGTTACATTTCTTGTAGAAACTTCAGGCTTGTTACATTTCTAGTGGAAACTGAATCTGAATCTGAAATCTTTAATGAGGATAACTGAATAAGCATTTCAATACTTTTTTTCATCAGGTCCTCAAAAACAAAGCAAACCATATCACAAATTAAACAAAGGCCAAGAAAGAGCGGTAAGAGTATGTACACAATAATATCAGCTATGATAATACAATAAATAATATTAATAAAGAAATGATCGGGATGCAATAAACAAAATAAAAACAAAGGGGGTAGAGTACATTATAGAAAAAGACATATCTATCTATATACATACATGTATACATGTACACTTACCTACTTGTACATATAAGTACAACTGAAAGAGAGAGAGAGAGAGAGAGAGAGAGAGAGAGAGAGAGAGAGAGAGGAGAGAGAGAGAGAGAGAGAGAGGGAGAGAGAGAGGGGGAGAGAGAGGGGGAGAGGAGAGAGAGAGAGAGAGAGAGAAGAGGGAGAGAGGGAGAGAGAGAGAGAGAGAGAGAGAGAGAGAGAGAGAGAGAGAGAGAGAGAGAGAGAGGAGAGACAGACAGAGAGAGAGACAGACAGACAGACAGACAGACAGAGAGACGAGAGTGAGAGAGAGAGAGACAGAGAGAGAGAGAGAGAGAGAGAGAGAGAGAGAGAGAGAGAGAGAGAGAGAGAGAGAGAGAGAGAAAAGAGATGAGAGAGAGAGGGGTCATCATCAGGGTAACTGAATACATTGCAGATATATGCCATTTACATGAACAGTAAGCAAATGGAATTATTATTATAATAGCTTAAATAAGTAATCGTGGTAGCAGCTTTTGAATGATGCCAAGGAATTCTTTGTTTTAATGCCATCAGGAATTTCGTTCCATTGTTTACCGCCTGAGTATATAAGAGAAGTCATATACAGATCAGTTCTAGGACGGGGAAGTTGTATTCTCTCTTTGTCTCGTAGTTTAGTCTTTTGGAGTTTTTCGTAGAGATATGATGGAGCAAGTCCATTAACTATTTTGTAGAAAAACACTGCTTTATTGAATTGACATCTCAACTGAAACGGAAGAATATGTAATGTTTTGTAGTCATGAATTAGTAGGGAAGAGGATTTTAGAAGTATAAGTTTGATAGAACGCCTGTAAATGCTTTCTAAGGGTTTAAGACAGTTTTTACTAGCCATATCCCATATTGTAGATGCATAGTCGAAATCTGGTTGTAAATATGCATGAAAAAATTTGTCTAGTGGTAATTATCATTAACTTAGATTTCTTAGGATGTAGAGCCATATGATTTAGTTTACTCCATGTTTCCAGTTTTGTAAGGTCGTTTTGTATATCTGCAAGCACCGAGTCTGTGTTTTTGTTTTTGTTATGCATTGTACTATCATCTGCAAATAGTTCACAGTCAGATGAGACGTTTAACGGAAGATCGTTTATATAGACAGAAAATAAAACTGGTCCTAGGACTGACCCTTGGGGAACACCATAGTTTACTGGTTGAAAAGATGATTATTTACAGTCCTGGAAAACTAATTGTTGTCTGTTGGTTAGAAAGGAAGAAATCAGATTTATTGCATCTTGTGATAAACAATATGAGAGAGAGAGAGAGAGAGAGAGAGAGAGAGAGAGAGAGAGAGAGAGAGAGAGAGAGAGAGAGAGAGAGAGAGAGAAACGCCAAAGACTGAAGGCACAGTATTTCTACCAAAGGCATCAAACCATTAATTCATGTATATACAGACTTTACATACAGATTATATACAAAAAGGCATAGAAAAATATCAAGGACATGCACAGATGAGCACATGAATATGTACACGGACATTTCCTTTCCCTATGATGATGATGATCATGAACATTAAATCCCCTCTCCATTCTCTTACCGAAAGACACCTGGGAATAGGTGAGTGGGGAGTCATCTTAGTCATGATCAGATTAACTCCCCCACTGTTACAAAGTAACTCCCTGGGAGTCAGAAAACACGTGTACACATTAACTCCCAGGGGAGTTATTCTAAACTGTGAAAAACTAACTCCCCTTAGTGGGCAGGGAGTTAAACTTTTACACGCCTGGATTAACTCCCGGGAGTTAATCTGTACTAACTCCCAGGGGGTCATTCTGTTACAAGGTGGGAGTTAAGTCTGATATATGTACGAAATGACTCCCACCTTAATGTTTCAAGAATTTGTTGAGACTTGTACAAAAAAAGATTATAGAACATTTTGAAGTTTTACTGAGTGGAGTTATTTTGGCACAGGGTGGGAGTCATTCTATTTTAACTCCCAGGGAGTTAAAATTTACATATGAACAGTTCAACTCCCTGGGGAGTTAAACCATTCGGGGAGTTAAAACTTTTCGTTACACCCGGAATGGGAACTTAGTAGAGCAAATTATGACATAGAATATACAGGTTTAAGAAAAGTGATGGACCCTTGCTGCCAACGTATGTTAAGTCACATATAAATGAAACTTATATAAATCACCTTAAAATTTATACAGATGGTTCTGTACTAGACAATCATTTGTCTGATTCAGCATTCATAATTCCATCCTTAAAAATACAGAAAGGTTACCACTTTGGTAAGAATATTTCTATATTTACTGCGGAACTTGTTGCCATTATTATGGCATTAAACTTTCTTCTTGATTTTCGATTTCCTGCATTTCAAATACTGCTTTGTGTTGATTCAAAATCAGTCCTACAAGCTCTAAAATTTTCGAATACAAGTGTGAGAGCAGAACTCACATCAGAAGTCTACCACTTAATTCAGTTTTTGCATTTACGTGGTTCTTATGTCAATTTTTGCTGGGTTCTATCTCACTGTGGAGTATCTGCAAATGAAAGGGTAGACCAATTAGCCAGAAAGGCTGCTATCACTGAAACTGATTTAACAAAGATATGCATTCCTTTATCCTTACACGAGAGTTATAGTCTTTTGAAAGACATATCCTGGAACTCTATTTAAATTAGCGAAAAGGCACCAAAAACAACAAAGGGGATATTATTTAACAAGATATCAGACAATAAAACATGTATCAAGAATCTCTGCTAAGAGTGGATTTTAAAAAGTTTGATTTTTAGATTGAGGCTTGATGCCTTTAAAACCAAATTCTGTAAACATGTGACTTGTATTTGTGGCCAGCAAATCACTCCGTTCCATCTACTTTTGTGCGATAGAATGAAACCCTACTTACCTGCTTGGTTGTTGAACACTGAACCGTCGATATCAGTCTTTGAATACGTCATCTCTAACGAATCAAACATTTTTTGAAGTTGTTCAAGGACTGATTAAGAGCCCAACTGGACATTTACTTTAACGTCTATGTTATTTTCCCCATCTTGTTGTTAGTTGCTTATTTAGTGTTTCTTTTAAAGTTTTGGATTCATTTATATGTTGTTTTTTTTTTATTGTTATTTATTTTATCTAGGCCTAATTGCATTATACATACATACGTTCGCCCAAAATCAACACCAACCGTTCGCATGCCTACACCCCAAAACACCACATGCACACACACACACACACACACACACACACACACACACACACACACACACACACATAACAGTTACATACTGTCTAAGATCACTGTTAAGTGGATAGACGTTAAATTAAAGAACGAACGATGCTCACACACACACACACACACACACACACACACACACACACACACACACACACACAATCCCTGAACCGCTGACGGATCCGTCTCCGGGTTACAGGTCATCTCTCCAACGAGTTTGGTTTAGCTGGGGCCAGTAGTTTAGGCATAACTTGGCTGACAGACAGACAGACAGACCATAGACAGACCAACAAACCAACAGACGCAGATAAACATGTCACTAACTCAGCAGGTACGACAATCTAAGCGAGTTCCCTTTCGATAGTTTATGCCTGGGAAAGAAATGCAAGACACAGACGGTATAATTTCAGAATGCGCCAGCACGTGAGAAGTTGTGCGGAAGGGGTGGCGGGTGAGGTGGGGGGTGGGGGAGGGAAGTGGACAGGGATGGGGAAGGAGTGAGTACGGAGTGGTATAGTGGGAGTGGGGGGGGGAGGTGGCCTATTGATAGGCAGAGGAAGAGGCGGGGAGGGATGACAGAGAATCAACCTGCAGACAACGGTTACAGCCCAGAGATGTGGCACAGGACACAGGAAACAGCCCAGAGAGGTGGCACAGGACACAGGAAACAGCCCAGAGAGGTGGCACAGGACACAGGAAACAGCCCAGAGAGGTGGCACAGGACACAGG
>CM031625.1:47099725-47111248 GCA_018398815.1 Conus ventricosus
CTAACAATTAAACCAAATACATCATCCACAACGCACCTACCTGCAAGTTTCAACACATGAGAATAGTACAGATTTCAGGCTCTATGAAGATACAGTGACAAAGTGGGTGGATCGTAAGTTCATGAGTTCAAGCCGAAGGGACTGTTCATCGATGCTAACTCTGGCACCCAGAAATGCCAACTCTAATCTAGTCAGCTTGTACCTGGGTGAAATAAGCTACGTTTCAATCTGTGTTGACTTGAAAGACAGTGCCACATGCCAGTCTGACCCGGAGCCTTTCTCTGTCATTGATGTAGTGGTCTCATTCCAGACAGTGTCACATGCCAGTCTGACCCGGAGCCTTTCTCTGTCATTGATGTGGTGATCTCATTCCAGACAGTGTCACATGCCAGTCTGACCCGGAGCCTTTCTCTGTCATTGATGTGGTGATCTCATTCCAGAGGCAGAAATCCCATTCTTGCCATTGGCATCCATTAAACCTTGGCCTAACCATTGGCAGGAACTCGTTGATTCAGTCCGCACCTGGATCAGCCGTGTAAACCTCAATCCAAACAGGAACAATTTGTACACAACATTGGACGCCAAGTTTTTCTTCCCACACATATCCACATCCAACAGCCTTCTTTAAGCTAATATGGATAATGGGGAGAAAGGCGAGGTGGGGGGTGGGGGTAATGTATATTTTTCCAGCCTTACTAGATCTGTCCAAAATTTGATGCTTCTTTTTTTTTTTTCTCGAGTTAGCATGAATGGAATACTGGTTGATTTCTTCATATTCAAAAGTTTTCGCTTTGATACGGCTAAAAATCTTTTTTTTTAAACTGCTAATCAGTGGATATTTTCAAAGTTGAACGCTACATTATCAAGTCCCCATAGTTTCTGCGGAATACTGAGCTTTAGACTTCATCTTTGATTCTTATTTTCAACAGAGAGAGAGAGAGAGAGAGAGAGAGAGAGAGAGAGAGAGAGAGAGAGAGAGAGATAGAATGAATGAATGAATGAATGATAGTTTATTCATGTAGGCCTCAGCCCCTCATGAAGGGGTAAATGTACAATACATAACGCTTCATCTTACCAATTCAAAACAAGTACATTAACAAAGACTATGGCAATCGTATGCAGCACTATGAAGTAGCTATTTCTCTATATTTTAAAGGCCTTAACGATGAAAAAAATGCGCATAACATCGGGTTTTAGTACATGCCATCAGTAAACCTACTTTAAATAAACAGAGAGAGAGAGAGAGAGAGAGAGAGAGAGAGAGAGAGACAGACAGACAGACAGACAGAGACAGAGACAGAGAGAGACAGACATAGATCTGAATTGCAGGTCATCCTCCGTTCCCATCCCGTCACAGATCCTCCTTAAAACCAAACCAAACCAAACCAAACCAAAAAGACGTATCGCACGTGCCGAAGAGTACAGTGTGCACAGAGTGCGGTGGCTGTGTCAGTCAGCCTGTCAGATTGTCGCCGGCCTGACAGCGGTTGAAAAATTCACAAGGGCCAAACAAAAGCTGCTGCTGGGGTTCGATGGCGGCTGTGTCCAAGCATGTCAACAGTGACGTTTGTCTTTCATTTCCGGTTTGATGACGCCATCAATGTTGGATGGCGCCCCCTCGGGCCTCAAGACGACCGAACTACCTTTGCCCAAATAGTCAGACACGCATAGGTGCGTGTGCGGTCACACTCACACTTAGGTTACAGGAAAGCGTGCGAGCGCGCATGCGCTCGCTAATATAGATGCAGATATAAGCATGGGCACAGACAGGCAAAGAAACAGACAGACAGACAGACAGAAAGACACACACACAATATTGTGTGTGTGTGTGTGTGTGTGTGTGTGTGTGTGTGTGTGTGTTGTGTACACAGCGAGAGGGAGAGAGAGAGAGAGAGAGAGAGAGAGAGGAGAGAGCTGTCAATATAAACCTGATCACAACATGGCTATATTAAAGATTTCGACATGGGAAAAAAAATCAAAGAAAATAAAAAGGCTGACAAACCCTTCCTCGTAAGAAGGGACACGCCTCCACGGCAGCTGGACAGTTCTTGTTGTCTGCAGAGCTTCCCTTGTGTGTTCGGCCAGAAGGGGCCCCTCTGAACACTGTGTGTTGGGACAGAACGGGCCCCTCTGAACACTGTGTGTTGGGACAGAACGGCCCCCTCTGAACACTGTGTGTTGGGACAGAACGGGCCCCTCTGAACACTGTGTGTTCGGACAGAACGGGCCCCCTCTGAACACTATGTGTTGGGCCAGAAGGGGCCCCCTTCTGAACACTGTGTGTTGGGACAGAACGACCCCCTCTGAACACTGTGTGTTGGGACAGAAGGGGCCCCTCTAAACACTGTGTGTTGGGACAGAAGGGGCCCCTCTGAACACTGTGTGTTGGGACAGAAGGGGCCCCTCTGAACACTGTGTGTTGGGGACAGAAGGGGCCCCTCTGAACACTGTGTGTTGGGACAGAAGGGGCCCCCTCTGAACACTGTGTGTTGGGACAGAAGGGTCCCTCTGAACACTGTGTGTTGGGACAGAAGAGGCTCCTCTAAACACTGTGTGTTGGGACAGAAGGGCCCCCCTCTGAACACTGTGTGTTAGGACAGAAGGGGCCCCCTCTGAACACTGTGTGTTGGGACAGAAGGGGCCCCCTCTGAACACTGTGTGTTGGGACAGAACGGCCCCCTCTGAACACTGTGTGTTGGGCCAGAAGAGGCCCCCGTCTGAACACTGTGTGTTGGGACAGAAGGGGCCCCTCTGAACACTGTGTGTTGGGACAGAACGACCCCCTCTGAACACTGTGTGTTGGGACAGAAGGGCCCCCTCTGAACACTGTGTGTTGGGACAGAACGACCCCCTCTGAACACTGTGTGTTCGGCCAGAACGGCCCCCTCTGAACACTGTGTGTTGGGACAGAAGGGGCCCCTCTGAACACTGTGTGTTGGGACAGAAGGGGCCCCTCTGAACACTGTGTGTTGGGACAGAAGGGGGCCCCTCTGAACACTGTGTGTTGGGACAGAACGGCCCCCTCTGAACACTGTGTGTTGGGACAGAAGGGGCCCCTCTGAACACTGTGTTGGGACAGAAGGGGCCCCTCTGAACACTGTGTGTTGGGACAGAACGGCCCCTCTGAACACTGTGTGTTCGGACAGAAGGGGCCCCCTCTGAACACTGTGTGTTGGGCCAAAACGACCCCCTCTGAACACTGTGTGTTGGGACAGAAGGGGCCCCCTCTGAACACTGTGTGTTGGGACAGAAGGGGCCCCTCTGAACACTGTTTGTTGGGACAGAACGATCCCCTCTGAACACTGTGTGTTGGGACAGAAGAGGCCCCCTCTGAACACTGTGTGTTCGGCCGGAAGGGGCCCCCTCTGAACACTGTGTGTTGGGAAAGAAGGGGCCCCTCTGAACACTGTGTGTTGGGACAGAAGAGGCCCCCCTCTGAACACTGTGTGTTGGGACAGAAGAGGCCCCCCTCTGAACACTGTGTGTTGGGACAGAACCACCCCCTCTGAACACTGTGTGTTCGGCCAGAACGGCCCCCTCTAAACACTGTGTGTTCGGCCAGAACGACCCCCTCTGAACACTGTGTATTCGGCCAGAAGGGGCCCCCTCTGAACACTGTGTGTTGGGACAGAAGGGGCCCCTCTGAACACTGTGTGTTCGGCCAGAAGGGGCCCCTCTGAACACTGTGTGTTGGGACAGAAGGGGCCCCTCTGAAAACTGTGTGTTGGGACAGAAGGGGCCCCTCTGAATACTGTGTGTTGGGACAGAAGGGGCCCCTCTGAACAGTGTGTGTTGGGACAGAAGGGGCCCCTCTGAACACTGTGTGTTGGGACAGAAGGGGCCCCTCTGAACACTGTGTGTTGGGACAGAACGACCCCCTCTGAACATTGTGTGTTGGGCCAGAAGGGGCCCCTCTCTGAACACTGTGTGTTGGGCCAGAAGGGGCCCCTCTGAACACTGTGTGTTGGGACAGAATGACCCCCTCTGAACACTGTGTGTTGGGCCAGAAGGGCCCCCCTCTGAACACTGTGTTGGGACAGAACGACCCCCTCTGAACATTGTGTGTTGGGCCAGAAGGGGCCCCTCTCTGAACACTGTGTGTTGGGCCAGAGGGGCCCCTCTCTTAACACTGTGTGTTGGGCCATAAGGGGCCCCCTCTGAACACTGTGTTGGGACAGAACGACCCCCTCTGAACATTGTGTGTTGGGCCAGAAGGGGCCCCTCTCTTAACACTGTGTGTTGGGCCATAAGGGGCCCCCCTCTGAACACTGTGTTGGGACAGAACGACCCCCTCTGAACATTGTGTGTTGGGCCAGAAGGGGCCCCTCTCTGAACACTGTGTGTTGGGCCAGAAGGGGCCCCCTCAGAACACTGTGTGTTGGGACAGAACGGCCCCCTCTGAACACTGTGTGTTGGGACAGAAGGGGCCCCCCTCTGAACACTGTGTGTTCGGCCAGAAGGGGCCCTCTGACACTGTGTGTTGGGACAGAAGGGGCCCCCATCTGACACTGTGTGTTGGGACAGAAGGGGCCCCTCTGAACACTGTGTGTTGAGACAGAACGACCCCCTCTGAACACTGTGTATTGGGCCAGAACGACCCCTCTGAACACTGTGTGTTGGACAGAACGACCCCCTCTGAACACTGTGTGTTGGGACAGAAGGGGCCCCTCTGAACACTGTGTGTTGGGCCAGAAGGGGCCCCCCACTGAACACTGTGTTGGGACAGAACGACCCCCTCTGAACATTGTGTGTTGGGTCAGAAGGGGCCCCTCTCTGAACACTGTGTGTTGGGCCAGAAGGGGCCCACTCAGAACACTGTGTGTTGGGACAGAACGGCCCCCTCTGAACACTGTGTGTTGGGACAGAAGGGGCCCCTCTGAACACTGTGTGTTGGGACAGAAGGGGCCCCTCTGAACACTGTGTGATGGGACAGAAGGGGCCCCTCTGAACACTGTGTGTTGGGACAGATGGGGCCGCTCTGAACACTGTGTGTTGGGCCAGAAGGGGACCCTCTGAACACTGTGTGTTGGGACAGAACGGGCCCCCTCTAAACACTGTGTGTTGGGACAGAACGGACCCCTCTGAACACTGTGTGTTGGGACAGAAGGGGCCCCTCTGAACACTATGTGTTGGGCCAGAAGGGGACACTCTGAACACTGTGTGTTGGGACAGAACGGGCCCCCTCTAAACACTGTGTGTTGGGACAGAACGGCCCCCTCTGAACACTGTGTGTTGGGACAGAAGGGGCCCCTCTGAACAATGTGTGTTGGGCCACAACGATCCCCTTTGAACACTGTGTGTTGGGACAGAAGGGGCCCCCTCTGAACACTGTGTGTTGGGCCAGAACGACCCCCTCTGAACACTGTGTGTTGGGACAGAAGGGGTCCCTCTGAACACTGATGGGAAAGAAGGGGCCCCTCTGAACACTGTGTGTTGGGACAGAAGAGGCCCCCCTCTGAACACTGTGTGTTGGGACAGAACGACCCCCTCTGAACACTGTGTGTTCGGCCAGAACGGCCCCCTCTGAACACTGTGTGTTCGGCCAGAACGACCCCCTCTGAACACTGTGTGTTCGGCCAGAAGGGGCCCCCCTGAACACTGTGTGTTGGGACAGAAGGGGCCCCTCTGAATACTGTGTGTTCGGCCAGATGGGGCACCTCTGTACACTGTGTGTTGGGACAGAACGGGCCCCTCTGAACACTGCGTGTTGGGCCAGAACGGCCCAATCTGAACACTGTGTGTTCGGCCAGAACGACCCCCTCTGAACACTGTGTGTTCGACCAGAACGGCCCCCTCTGAACACTGTGTGCTCAGCCAGAACGGCCCCCTCTGAACACTGTGTGTTCGGCCAGAACGATCCCTCTGAACACTGTGTGTTCGGCCAGATGGGGCCCCTCTGAACACTGTGTTTTGGGACAGAACGGGCCCCTCTGAACACTGTGTGTTGGGACAGAAGGGGCCCCTCTAAACACTGTGTGTTGGGACAGAACGACCCCGTCTGAACACTGTGTGTTGGGACAGAAGGGGCCCCTCTGAACACTGTTTGTTGGGAAAGAAGGGGCCCCTTTGAACACTGTGTGTTGGGACAGAAGAGGCTCCCTCTGAACACTGTGTGTTGGGGCAAAAGAGGCCCCCCTCTGAACACTGTGTGTTGGGAAAGAAACGGCCCCTCTGAACACTGTGTGTTCGGCCAGAACGGCCCCTCTGAACACTGTGTGTTCGGCCAGAACGACCCCCTCTGAACACTGTGTGTTCGGCCAGAAAGGGGCCCCTCTGAACACTGTGTGTTGGGCCAGAACGACCCCCTCTGAACACTGTGTGTTCGGCCAGAACGACCCCCTCTGAACACTGTGTGTTCGGCCAGAATGGGCCCCCTCTGAACACTGTGTGTTGGGCTAGAACGACCCCCTCTGAACACTGTGTATTGGGACAGAAGGGGCCCCCTCTGAACACTGTGTGTTGGGACAGAACGACCCCGTCTGAACACTGTGTGTTGGGACAGAAGGGGCCCCTCTGAACACTGTTTGTTGGGAAAGAAGGGGCCCCTCTGAACACTGTGTGTTGGGACAGAAGAGGCCCCCCCTCTGAACACTGTGTGTTGGGACAGAACGACCCCCTCTGAACACTGTGTGTTCGGTCAGAACGGCCCCCTCTGAACACTGTATGTTCGGCCAGAACGACCCCTTCTGAACACTGTGTGTTCGGCCAGAAGGGGCCCCTCTGAACACTGTGTGTTGGGACAGAAGGGTCCCCTCTGAACACTGTGTGTTCGGCCAGAAGGGGCCCCTCTGAACACTGTGTGTTGGGACAGAAGGGGCCCCTCTGAACACTGTGTGTTCGGCCAGATGGGGCCCCTCTGAACACTGTGTGTTGGGACAGAACGGGCCCCTCTGAACACTGTGTGTTGGGCCAGAACGGCCCCCTCTGAACACTGTGTGTTCGGCCAGAAGGGGCCCCTCTGAACACTGTGTATTGGGACAGAAGGGGCCCCCTCTGAACACTGTGTGTTGGGCCAGAACGACCCCCTCTGAACACTGTGTGTGTTCGGCCAGAAGGGGCCCCTCTGAACACTGTGTATTGGGACAGAAGGGGCCCCCTCTGAACACTGTGTGTTGGGACAGAACGACCCCGTCTGAACACTGTGTGTTGGGACAGAAGGGGCCCCTCTGAACACTGTTTGTTGGGAAAGAAGGGGCCCCTCTGAACACTGTGTGTTGGGACAGAAGAGGCCCCCCTCTGAACACTGTGTGTTGGGACAGAACGACCCCCTCTGAACACTGTGTGTTCGGCCAGAACGGCCCCCTCTGAACACTGTGTGTTCGGCCAGTCGTCGTAGCTGCACGTATTTTCCGACAGTGGTCGGGACAGCTTGAATATTCACCGGGTTTGGGGGACAACGCGGCAGGCCTGCTGCTTGCCTTGACTTGTGCTCTTAGCTCGTGTCTCTTTTACCACCCAAGACAATTCTTTTACTCATTTATTTTTTATTACAAACTTGGTGCTGTTGCCCTTGCTGCCTTGTGCTTTGCTGCTGCTGTTGTCGGCGCTTTGCTGCTGCTGCTGCTCAGCTGATTACTGGTGGTGACAGTTGACACTTGCCTGAGCCAACAGACTTTTCCTCAACTCTGTGGCGCGTGGTCGACGTCTCGAGCCCCCAGTTTGACCGTCTTCTCATCGCTCTTCTCGCTGACGGTCCCCGGGTGGGCGGCCTTGGCCCCGGCGCCGTTATTACAAGGGCGGTAACGTTTTTTCATATCCCGCACGTCCTCTGGCACTGCACACCCCCCCCCCCCCCCACCCCCTTGCACCCCACCTCATCCCCTTTAGTTTTGTGAAGTACTTGCTCTCTTCTTTGCATATAGCTGCCAGTCAGATTTCCTTTCGACCCCCACCCCGTTCTTCCACCACCCCGCTCTTCCCTCGCACCCCCCCCCCCCCCCCAAGCCTTCTGAATTAGACTCCCCTTGTTTTATTTTACCCTAGCTCAGTCAGTGTTGTCATTAGTGTTCCCAAGTTTTCCCTGCCTGATCCCTCGATCCCATTACATAGATTCCACCCCCACCCCCCTTTTTTTTTTTTTTTTTTTTTTTTTTTTACCCCAGTCTTCCGAGCTAGGCTCTCGCCTCCCCCCCTCTCCTCTCCCCATTTTCTTACTCTTTTTATAACCTTCATTCATTGCATTTCTCGCCCCTCTCTCCTTTCTATTCCCAGTCATCTTAGTCTGTATATGCTCCCCCCCCCCCCCCCCCCCCCCTCTCCCCCCCTCTTTTTACTTTTCTTCTCACCCCTGCTTTTCTCTCCCCCTCTCTCTCTCTGTTCATCCCTTCCTCTTCCAGCCTCGCTGGCTGGATTTTCTTCTTGCCCGCCTGTGACACTCATCAGTGCTGTTCAGTGCCACTGTTCTCTTCTTCAGCCTCGCTGGCTGATTTTCTTCTTGCCCAGCCTGTGACTACTCAGTCAGTGCTGTTCAGTGCCACTGTTCTCTTCTTCAGCCTCGCTGGCTGGATTTTCTTCTGGCCCAGCCTGTGACTACTCAGTCTCAGTGCTGTTCTGTGCTCTGGTCTCTTCTTCAGCCTCGGCTGGCTGGATTTTCTTCTGGCCAGCCTGTGACTACTCAGTGAGCAGTGCGGTTCAGTGCCACTGTTCTCTCTTCAGCCTCGCTGGCTGGATTTTCTTCTGGCCAGCCTGTGACTACTCGGTTCAGGCGGTTCAGTTGCAGGTTCTCTTATTCAGCCCTCCGCAGCTGGATTTCCTTTGGCCAAGCCTGTGACTACTCAGTCTGTGCTGTCAGTGCATTGTTTCTCTTCTTCCAGCCTCTGTGGTGGATTTTCTTCTGGGCCCAGCCTGTGACTACTCAGTCGTGTGCTGATTCAGACGCCATTGTTCTCACATTCTACTCTCCCATGCCCCTTCCCACCCATCATCGTCTGGGTTGTACCAGCTCCCCCCCCTCCCCCCTTTACTTTAAAATCATTTCTTATTACTGGCGATTGTTGAATGATTTTTTTCACAGGTTATTGTTTAGCATTACATCTGTCCGTCAGCGACGGATCCATAACCCTCACAGAGGAGCTTACATCTGAATCGGAGGTCGGACGCGGCGAGGGCGACTGTTCGGCGTTCTTTCACTCCCACCTCTGTTCGGGGGGGGCTGCCCCGGCACCCCCCTTAGGAAAAAGAAAAACAACTGACCAGGTACCTATCTCATTTGGTTTCTTCCCCACTGTGGGGGAGAGGGAAACAACAATTAAACATTCAGAGAAAAAATCAAAGAAAGACCAATACTGAACCTGAGTGTTTCTGCAAAAGTTATCCGTATTGAACCCCCACTAACCCGGTCACAAAACTGAGCAGGACGATGACCAAAATACTGAAGTCGTAAAATGCAATGGAATCTATTAAGAGAAGAATGAGGAAAGATACTGGTTCTCCTCCAAAGTGGCCTGTTTTTTCGAACCATTCCCTTCAAATCAACCAAACAGCAAGGTAAGAAAAATATGTCAAAAAAACAAAAATATTTTACCCCACCCGTGTGTTCTCAGTTTCCAGTCATCATGGAGGACCTGAGGTACTGGTGAGCCACATATGGCGCACGGGGCCCCACCACCAACGTCTCAGTTTGGAGAAAAAACACTGTGGGTCCTCTGTCCAACCGCCATTGGGTTAACCAACAAATGGTCATTGGGAGCAAATTCTTAATCAGCAACAACGCTTACTTGAAACTGAAAAACTTATGCAAACTTAAATATCAACTGTATTAAACTGAGACAACAACAAGGGTGTGATAAACGTACCCCTTCCCCTTGGTGTGGAGGTCGCCACCTTCTCCCCTTATCCCGCAAGCTCAACAAAAATAAACCCGTCTAAAGAAAAGGGACGGAAAGCCGAGTCCCAAATCATTAAAAATTACTTTTTTAACCCCTATTTTACCACAATTTTTAAAATCGACACCCAGGAATGTACAGTAGAGCCCTATGTGGCTCCTGTAATCAGATGTACTAGATGTGCCAGACTGGGACATTCAGAGACATGTGTTAAATAAAGAAAAACGACCTGTCCCCGTTGTGGCATTGTTGGGCCACAGCGGATTAGAGTGTCCAGTCATACCCGAAATGTGTTAACTGTGGGGGGAGCATTCAGCAGCGTACAGGGCTGCCCACAATATCAACTTACGATGCGTGCCCAACAAAATAAGGGTGCGAACGTTTTATTGCCTACTCTGAGGGCCATAAGACGCGCCAAGGCCGCAAATAGAGAAGAAAAACCAAACTAAATAGAGAGGGATCCCCGAGGGTCGTTCAGAGGTCGACCCTTTATGGAGACCGGAAGCCACACTGCGTCACAACAATCCCTACTGGAAAACCATCATATGCGTCCGTACTTCAAAAGGGGAAACAAATCTTCTGATGTTGTACAAAGTGTTTGGGAGGTCGCCCAATAAAAAATAAGTCCAGGGAAAAGTCAAAATGTAGAAGAGCCAGGGACAAAAAAAAACAAGGTAAACTACCAGAAAAAGGGACTGGTAGTCAAAGTACAGTAGTAAAGAAAACTCAAAGAAAAATCAAAACAATTTTTATTATTAGAAAAGAAAATGATCAAAGATTAGAAAAATAATCAACAGAAATTTTATAATGAATAAACTGGGACAATCTATCGGAAAACCCCCTCATGTTACAAATTAACAACTTGACTAAACAAAAAAACCCAAAAAAGGTGCGGTAGTGTTGCTATAAAGTGTCGAAGCGACATGGCAGAGGTAAGTGCCATCAAGGCGTCACTTAACGACATACAGAATATTCGCCTGAGGAACAAGTTTTAGAATATCTTTTTAGACATAGCCAGTGTTCGGGCCATGGAGGAACTGAGGAATAACTAAAGACTGGCATCTTTCATTCCACAAGTCAAAGTGTGAAAAGATCTGTTCCGTCCCCTGCCATCCCGGAGTGTCGCGTGGCACTTGGCCCGTTACGCGTGCGGCACTCCCGGGAACGGACGAACGATCTGAATTCAGAAGAAATTTTTTAAAACACTACCATTTTTAGATATACTTACCCACACTCTGCAATATAGTAGTTTTATTACTATTTTAATCTTTTATTTGTATAAACAGCACTCTTACCGACTGGACCATGTAATCAGGATCTAACCATTTTACAGTGGAATTGCTTGAGCAATTAAAAATGACTTTAGATTACCTACTCCTTTCTTACATACACAATCCTTGTATGTAAAAAATCCTGTGTTACAATCGTCAATGTAACCTTTAGGAATTTACATATATTGACGGATTTCACTATCCTCCTCAGGTAGTGATTCATGGGAAAATCATTATACAGCTACATATATAAGTTTCCAGGTGATAGGATTTTAGAGGTTGAGCCAGTCTTTAAACAATACCCATCCAGTAGCATATAATAATGTTATCCAAATTTCAAGATGGATAGAAAAAATGTAAGATAGTTATTGTTAATTTTCCGAGAGGTTATGATAGGCTCCCCCCCAGACTGGATTGACCACCTTCCC
>CM031625.1:47112248-47127293 GCA_018398815.1 Conus ventricosus
GTCAAGAATGTGTGCGGATTATAGTCACTAATTGAGTGCAAAGCACGCACAACTGCGCAGCGTAAATTAAGTGATCAGATTTCAGCCCGTGTACAAAGTTTGTAGTGGAAATTGTCAGAAGAAGTGTGCGGATTTTATGTCATTTAATTGAGAGAGAAAGAGTGTGTGTGTGTGTGTGTCTGCCCGCCTCTCTGTCTGTCTGTCTGTCTCTCTCTCTGTCTCTCTCTTCTCTGTCTGTCTGCCGGTGATTCTCTCTCTCTCTTCCGCCACAGGAAAAGGCAGCTTTTAGGCCACTTTCGCCCAAAAACTCGTGGAGGGTGAAAGTGGCTTAGAGTCGGCCTTTTCCTGTTCTCTGCACCCTATGAGCCATTTGTTGGGACCCAAGGGGCGTTGGGAATAGGATGGGACCCACAGTGTTTTTCCAGACTGAAACGTTGGTGGCGGGGCCCAGTGCACCAATGTGGCTGCACCAGTACCCAGGTCCTCCATGATGACTGGAAACTGGAGAAACACGGGTGGTGGTAAAATATTTTTGTTTTTTGACATATTTTTTCTTGCCTTGCTGTTTGGTTGATTTGAAGGGTATGGTTCGAAGGGCCAGTTTGGGGTGATAACCAGTATCCTTTCTCTTCTTCTTCTTAGTAGTTTTCCATTCATTTATGACTTCAGTACTTTGATCATCTTCTTGCTCAGTTGTGACAGGGGTAGTGGGGGGTTCGATACAGGTATCTTTGTCAGAACACTCAGGTTCAGTATTGTTTTTCTTTGATTTTTTTCTCTATAGGTGTGATTGTTGTTTCCCCCACAGTTGCGGAAGAAGCAGATGTTGATGATGGGGACCTGTCGGTCGTCTTTCTTTTCCTGAGGGGGTGCCGGGGGCAGCCCACGTCGACATCCGAGTCTGACGTAAAATCTTCTGTAACAGTTGTGTGCCCGTCGCTAACGGACATGATGTAGCACTAAAACAATACCCCAGGAATGAAACCATTCAGCGGATGCGCCAGTAATAAGAGATGACTTTAAGAAAGGGACAGGACGGGAGGGGGGGGGGGGGGGGGGGGGGGCTGATGCAACCAGACGATGAGGGGGTGGGAGGGGGAGGGGAGAGGAGAATGTGAGAACAATGGCACTGAACAGCACTGAGCAAGTAGTCACAGGCTGGGCCAGAAGGAAATCCAGCCAGCGAGGCTGAAGAAGAGGACAGTAGAAAAAGAGAAGGGAGAAAGGAATGAGAACGGGGGGGGTGGGGGGGGGGGGGGCGTGTACAGACTAAGATGACAGGGAATAGAAGGGAGGGAGGGGCGAGAGATGCAATGAACGAAGGCTATAAAGAGAGTAAGAAAATGGGGAGAGGGGGGCGGGGGGGGGGGGGGGGGCGAGAGCCTAGCTCGAAAGACTGAAGGGAGAAGAAAAAAAAAGGGGGGGGGGGATCTATGCAGTGGGATTGAGGGGATCAGGGGGCGAAACTTGGGAACACTGGCGACGGCGCCGACTGAACTAGGACAAAATAGAACAGGGGAAGTCCGATTCAGAAGGCTGAACTAGGACAAAATAGAACAGGGGAAGTCCGATCGGAAGGCTGAACTAGGACAAGATAGAACAGGGGAAGTCCGATTCGGAAGGCTGAACTAGGACAAAATAGAACAGGGAAGTCCGATCGGAAGGCTGAACTAGGACAAAATAGAACAGGGAAGTCCGATTCGGAAGGCTGAACTAGGACAAAGATAGAACAGGGGAAGTCCGATTCGGAAGGCTGAACTAGGACAAAATAGAACAGGGGAAGTCCGATTCGGAAGGCTGAACTAGGACAAAATAGAACAGGGGAAGTCCGATTGGAAGGCTGAACTAGGACAAAATAGAACAGGGGAAGGGAAGGTCCGAATTCGGGAAAAGGCTGAACTAGGACAAATAGAACAGGGGAAGTCCGATTGCGGAAGGCTGAACTAGGACAAAATAGAACAGGGGAAGTCCGATTGGGAAGACTGACTAGGACAAAATAGAACAGGGGAAGTCGATTGGGAAGACTGAACTAGGACAAAATAGAACAGAGGAAGTCCGATTCGGAAGGCTTGGACAGGGAGTATGAGGGGAAGTCCGATTCGGAAGGCTTGGGGGAGCAAGAGGGAGAAGAAGGGGGGGGGGGGGGGGAGGAGGGGGGGGTCGAAAGGAAATCTGACTGGTAGATATATGCAAAAAGAGAATAAGTACTTCACAGAACTAAAGGAGATGGAGGTGGGGGTGCAAGGGGGTGGGGGGGGAGGTGTGCAGTGCCAGAGGACGTGTGGGATATGAAAAAAATTACCGCCCTTGTAATAACGGCGCCAGGCCAAGGCCGCCCACCGGGGACCGTCAGCGAGGAAGAGCGATGAGAAGACGGTCAGACTGGGGGCTCGAGACGTCGACCACGCACCACAGGGTTGAGGAGAAGTCTGTTGACTCAGGCAAGTGTCAACTGTCACCACCATAATCAGCTGAGCAGCAGCAGCAGCAAAGCGATGACAACAGCAACAGCAGCAGCAGCAAAGCGCCGACAACAGCAGCAGCAGCAGCAAAGCGCCGACACAGCAGCAGCAGCAGCAAAGCGCCGACAACAGCAACAGCAGCGCAAACGCGACAACAGCAACAGCAGCAGCAATGCGCCGACAACAGCAACAGCAGCAGCAAAGTGCCGACAACAACGCACAGCAAGGCCGACACAACAGCAACGCAGCAGCAATGCGCCGACAACAGCAACAGCAGCAGCAAAGCACAAGGCAGCAAGGGCACCAGCACCAAGTTTGTAATAAAAAAATAATTGAGTAAAAGAATTGTCACCGGGTGGTAAAGAGACACGGGCCAAGGTCCACAACACAAGTCAAGCAAGCGCAAGCCTGCCCGCGTCCCCCAACCGATGATATTCCGAGTTGTCCCGACCACTGTCGGATAATGCGTGCAGCGACGACGATGAATGCCGATGGACGCCACCAAGGTTGTTCTGCTTAACGTCCTCCAGCCTGCACACACAGGACTATTGGATGGTTCTGCTTAACGTCCCCCGGCCCTGCCACACAGGACGTATTGGGAAGTTTTTTTGCTTTTTATGGGGGGGGAAAGGGGGGGGGGGGTAAAGAAATTTAAGTTGAATGGCAATAGTGTTATAAAAGGAAAAAGGAGAATGATGAAAAAAAAATGATTTGAAGAAATATATATGTTTATATATGGCGTACAATTTATGCACACACAAACACACTACAACGCACATATTTTTTTGATTTCTTTAATTTATTTCATTTTTTTTTTAATCATTATTTTTCGGAGATGAATTTTAAAAAATGGTTATAAATAAATACATAAAATTGGTATTTTGCTTCTTTGGTAGCTGCGTGTCTGTTGTCTTGGGTGGGTAGGGCAGCCTTAGTGGGGAGGGGCCAATAAAAAATAACCTTTAATTAAAACCCCTTTTTTAAAAGTAAAAATTTTTTTTTCAGGGCCAGGGTTTTTAAGAAAATTGGCAATGAAATTTTTAAAAAGTATATTTAACATATAAGATAATATGAAAATTTTTTATAACATTTACGTTTAAAATATAAGGTTCATAGTAAATTGATTTTTAAAATAAAATTAGATGAAGTTAAAATATTTAAAAAACATTTGAACTTTATTAACAAACACCAGTTTAGCATCATTTAAACCCAAAAAAATATTTTGGATGGCGCGAAAACCCTTGGCTTTACCGATTTTTCTTTTGCGGGCGTCCATAATTTAGTTTGGGATTTTTTTTAAAATGTCCCTACAGTGGGCCCTTTCCCCCCCCTCCCCTCTTTCTCCCTGTAAAATAATGAACACCAGTACCCACACGTCCCGCCTCAATGTCACATGGCGCGCGGCCCCACACCGTCCCCACCCCTGTCGTCAGCGCGAAAAAGAATCCGACCGCAGCCCGCCCTCACTTTTATCGCGAAATCTCACGGCGGGTGTCACTGGCGCACGACGCCATTGCTTGGTCGACTGAGTGCCGTCGGGTGACCACAAAAAAAAACATTTTATCATGTACCGTGACTTACCAAAAAGGAAAACACAACTTACTTTAACACATTTCAAAAAATAATCCATTACTTGTCTTATATTGTACACTCTTTGAAAATATTAGTTTTTTCATTTTTTGTTTTGAAAAATATCTTAACGTAATCTAGTTTTAACTTAAAATTTTAATTTACTAAAAATTTAAAAATTTTTTAAACTGTAAATGTAAAAAATATTTTTCATATTATCTTTTTTTTAATTTAAATTTTTTAAATTTCTTTGATCATCAATTTTTTAACCGGGGGCCCCAAAAATTTTTATTATTTTTAAAAAAGTGTTTATTAAAAGTTGATTGTACTGGCCCCCCCTATTGGCTGCCCCTACCCCCCCAAGACAAGCGACGACGCGGCTCCTGATAAAATGCAAAATCCCAAATTTTTTGTATTTTTTTGATTTACCATTTTTAACTTCATTCCCTTATAAAACAATGTTTAAAAAAATAAAATAAAAATAATAAAAATAAATCAAAAAATATGTGTGGTGTGTTGTTGTGTGTGTGATGTTGTGAAAGTGTTTTAAAAATATTTTTTCGATAAATCCTTTTCCATCATCATTCATCCTTTTCCTTCTTACTACTATGTCTTCCCATCTTAAATTTCGTTTATCCCCCCCCCCTTCCCCCCTCATATAAAGAAAAAAATTTTATGTCCAATATGTCCTGTGTGTGAGGCCGGAGGACGTTAAGCAGAACAGAAGCGACGGGGGAATAGACGTGCTTTTGTTTTACGTTGCGAGAAAAAAAGGAAAAAAAAAAAAAAAAAAAGAAAAAAAAAGAAGAAGAAGAAACAGAAAAAAAATTTTCAAGAACTTTAAAGAAAGGGGCATATGAAAAAAATACCTAAAGGGGAACCGAATATGGTTAGTTGTGGTTTTGTGTGTGTGTGTGTGTGTGTGTGTGTGTGTGGGGTGTGTGTGGTGTGGTGTGTTGTGTTTTTGTGGGGCGCGGCTTTTTTGTGACGCTTCTCGGTGTTTGTGTGTAGTAGTGTGTCTGTGTGTTCTATTGTCGGATTACGTATATGTTTTCATACGTCATCGCCTATCGTATTTTTTTGTCTTTCGTTTTATGTCAAAAGTCCGAAGATGGGGGAAAAGTTAAAGTTTTTTTTTGTTTGTTGTGTTGTGAATTGTTTTGTTTGATCGCTACAGCCTCTTGTATGGTTTTTCTTTTGTTTTGTTTGGTCCAGAGGAAAGGGAATTGGTGTGTGTGTGTGTGTGTGTGGTGTGTATTGTGTGTGTTGTGGTGTTGTCATTTTATTTATACTTTAAAATGTTTCCCTTTTTTTTTCGTTCGGGTGTCCCGATTAGGCCAATCTTTTCTTGCTCGGTGTGCTTTTGCTTCCATTGGTAGAAAAAGGGGGGGGGAAAAAAAGAGAAAAAAAGAAAAAGAAGAAAAAAGAACAGAAATCTTCAACAAAAACTTTTAAAAGAAATGGCATATGAAAAACATTACCTAAACGGACGAATAGTTTTTAAAGGGTTTTGTATGTGGTGTGTGTGTGTGTGGTGTGTGTGTGTGTGTGTTTTGTGTGTGTCTGTGTGTGTGTGTGTGTGTGTGTGTGTGTTGTGTGTGTGGTGTGTGTGTGTGTGTGTGTGTGTGTGTGGGGGTTTGCGCGCGCGCGCGCGTGTGGGCGCGGTTTGTCTGCGCATGCTTCTTTGGTGTTTAATGTGTTGTGTGTTATATTGTCCCATTTCGTAGATGTTTTCATATGTCAACCCCTATACGTATTCATTTGTTTTTGTTTTAGGTCACTACCCTAAAGATGAGCCAAACGTTGAAGATTTTTGTTTTGTTTTAACTTGGTCAAGAGGAAAGCCTTGGTGTGGGTGCGTGCTGGTACTTTCTTTGGTGCGTGCGCCGTGCGTGGTTTTTGTTTTGTGCGCGCGCTCGCCCCCCTATCTGCGCGCGCTCTTGGTGTTTGCGGTGGTGTGTGTTGTGTGTTCATTTTTGTCGGATTACGTATATGTTTCATGCGTCGTCGCCTTAGATTTTTTGTCTTTCGTTAATGTCACAATCCTGGGTTGGCCCAACGTTGAAGTTTTTGTTTTTTTTTGTTTTTGTTGTTGAATTGTTTCTGTTTGACTGGCGACGCCTTTGTAGTGGTTTTTTTTGTTTTTTATTTTGGGTCAACACAAAAGAACTTGGTGTGGTGTGTGTTGTGTGTGTGTGTGTGTGTGTGTGTGTGTGTGTGTGTGTGTGGTGTGTGTGTGACATTTTTACTTACAATTTTCCCTTTTGAGATTTTTTGTCGTTCAGGGGTTTTATTTGTATTGTTTCGTTTTTTTTTTTTTTTTTTTTCAAATGTAGTCAACACTGTTAATCTAAAAGTAAACGGTTTCAGTCGTCAGTGTGTGTGTGTGTGTGGGTGTGGTGTGTGTGTGTGTGTGTGGTGTGGGTGTGCGTTCGTTTTTTTGTGTAGGATGACCAGTTTTGTCAAGTGCGAAAATTCTTGAGCAAAAAAATTGTTCCCACCCCCATGGGGAAAAAAGGGAGGTGGCCCTGAAAAGGCCCTGAAATTGAAAATGGAAGCCGTGTGGGCAAGGAAAAAAGGCTGTTAAGCCTTGCCACCGGGGGCCCTTTGGGTCTGCGATTCTTGGGCGGAGCCGCCTGGATGTTGGGGCACCCCACCTGTGAAATTGGTGACGCCGACGCGTTTGTTCAGCCCCTCGTGTTACGGAGGGCCCCAACTGCGGTGCGGGGATGATGGTTTTTTTGTTGTCCGTGCAGCGTTTCCTGCCAGCCCCCAGAAATTCGGCGGCCAGGTACTCGAGCACAGCGGCCAGGTAGCGGGAGCTCCGGCCCCCACACGTGGGCATAGTTCCCCTCCCAGGAGCGATGGATACGCCCCACGGGAAACTGAAGTCCGGCCCGGGAAAAACGGGACTTGCTCTTCCCTTGCTTTTCCTTTTTTGCCGTGCCCAGCATGATGCGACAACGAGGGTAAGAATGTTTTTTGGACAAACCCAAAAGTTTTTAAGGCGCGTCTCAGCAAGGAGTGTGGCAGGCTTGCGCCTGTGAATGGTCTCACGCGGCCGTTGTGCGAGAGGGAAACCACGGCGTTACGCGTGAGGCCCAGCCCCGGAGGAACCAGCCGCTATATAACCGGCGTGGGGGGGTTGGTGCTTTACCAGGGGAGAGGGGGCAGCTCTCCCCTTTTAAAGGGTCTGGCGTGAGAGGTCAGCGTCTTGGGGGGCGCGAAACTTCCAGCCTTGGGTAGGAGGGGGTAGCCTGTGTCGCCGGGGGAGGCTCCTGGGGGTGGGGCGTTGACGAAGGAGCGCTGCTGACTGCGAATACCGTGGCCTGGAATACCCGGGGGTTTTTTGGGGAGGCGACATGGGGCACTCCTTACGGGGTTGGGCTGAAAAAAATTTCCCTTCGGCCCCAGTCAGCGAGTGCCCCCCGTTTTAGGGCTCGTGCACCCCGCGACTTTGTCCTGCCTTCCTTGGGCGGCCTCCCGGGCACAGGCCTCGCCACCCCAGCATGAAGAAAAGGGCCGGTGGGGCCCGAAGACAGCCCGTTTTTTGGGGGACGAGGCAACATACACCGGCCTACCGTCGGTGACCAGTCCTGAAATGAACAACGTTTTTAAGACCAAATCCACGATTGAACCCCTTTCAAGAAGATAATGACCGAATTGAGCCAATGTTCATGGGAACGCGAGCTTGCGGACAAATGGACGACCCCCACTGAAAACTACCCACCACTGCCAGGCGAAACGTTTCCCCCAAATTGCAGACCCTTTGTCTGATTACTTGTCCTTAAGGCCTAGGCCAATGGCGTTAATCTCACCATCAAAACAAAAGCAAGTTGGTGGGTCAAATTCATGGGGGGGGGTGGGGGGACAGATTCCTTCCCGCATACGAGTGACGAGGGACTGCCCGTGTCGGGGGGGCGGCTCTCGAGGGTGGGGACCTTGGGACGAGGGCTGCCACTTGCGAATACCGTGGCCTGCAAATCCTAGCAGGGCTCTCCCTTTGGGGGGGGGGGGGGGTACGTTCCTTTATTGGGGCAGAGTGGCATGGACCTTAGTGCAGCGGCTCCCGGGCTTGTGCCTGTTGTCTGCGAGTGGCTACGTGGCAAGGACCGTCGCCATCGCATGAAGAAGGCCCCCCCGGTTGGTGGATCCCGGGATTCCTGTGGTCGGTGGCAGAGACCAGCAGAAGGCCCCAGGTGGCGATGGGTGTAGGGCGGCACAGATTTCCCTTTCCCCGCACTACGGTGACGAGGGCTAGCCTGTGTCGCCGGGGGGGCGGTCTCGGGCGGCGTGAATTGGCGACGAGGCGCTGCCACTCTGCGAACCCCAGGGGGTCACTCTACGGGCTCTCCTTTGGGGGGGGGGGGGGGTGGGTACGTTTCATTGGGCCAGATGGGCATGGACTATTCGTGCAGCGGCTCGGCGATTGTGCCCCGTTAGTCTCCCGAGTCGGCCCCCGCGGCCAGGACCCTGCCATTCAGCATGAAGACGGCCCCCCGGTGGCCCTGACGACGGCCTTGGAGGGAAAAACAACAAAAAAAAAAAAAAAAAGACGTATAAAAAGTTGGGGAAACCACCAAAATAAAAAAAAAATACGTCAAAATAATGTCCCCGATTTTGTCCTGTTTTTGCAGGCCGGGGACGTAAAAAAAGTACATGCATTTTGGTGGCATCTTGGCGAGAGGCGCTGCCCCGCTGCGAACACCCTTGGCCTGCACATCCTAGCAGGGCTCTCCCCTTTGGGGGGGGGGGGGGGGGGTGGGTACGTTTCATTGGGCGCAGAGTGGGCTGGCCTTTTTGCAGCGGCTCGGGGACTTGTGCCCCGACGTCTCTGAGCGGCCCCAGCGGCACAGGCCCTCGCCACTCGCATGAAAAGGGCCCCCCGGTGGCCCTGACGACGGCTTGGAGCAACAAAAAAAAAAAAAAAAAAATCATAAAAAATGTTGGAGGAAAATACAAGAAAAAAAAAAAAAAGTAAAAATAAATGTCCCGTATGTCTGTTTTTGCAGGCCCGGTGGGGTTAAACAGAATCTTTGGTTGGTGGTCTTCATTATTTTTTTACATTTCCCGGGCGGCACGTTTCCTTCCCCGCATTACGGTGCGGGGGATAGCCCGTGTCGCCGGGGGGGCGGCTTCGAGGCGGGTGAACTTGGCGACGAGGCGCTGCCCCTTGCGAACTACCCCCGTGGGCCCGCAATCCCAGCGGGGGTCTCCCTTTTGGGGGGGGGGGGGGAGGGGGGAAAATTTTACCCCATTGGGGCAGGTGGGCATGCCAAGTGCAGGGCTCGGGACTTGTGCCTCGTACGGCTCCGGTCGGTACGCCGCACAGGGGGCCGCGCACTCAGCATGAAGCGGCCCCCTGGTGGCCCCCGACGACGGCCTTGGAGCAACCACAAAAAAAAGTCATAAAAAAAATGTTTGGGGGAACTACAAGGGAAAAAAAAATTGTCATAAAATACATGTCCCAAAATTTTCCTGTTTGTGCAGGCCCGGGGACGTTAAACAGAATCTTAGTTGGTGGCATTTTCAAAAAAGTTGCTATGTGTCAAAGATGCCACCCAAAGTGAGCTGAAGGTGCCAAGAAGGCCGGCAAGGCCAAGGCCGTCCGCCGGGGGGGACAAAAAGCGCAAGAGGAAAAGGAAGGAGAGTATGCCTCTAATTACAAATCTGAAAAAGGTGCCCAACACTGGATCGCGCAAAGCCTGTCTGTCATGAAAAGCTTCGTCAAAGACTCTTTGAGAGAATCGCGCCGAGCTTCCGACTGGCCACTACAACAAGCCTTACCATCACGGCCCCGGATTCAAACGGCTGTGCGCTGTGCTCCAGGTGAGCTGGCCAAACACGCCGTCAGTGAGGGCACCAAAGGGGGTGACCAAGTCACCAGCGCAAGTAAACCCGTGGGTTTGCTTGCCCCCAAACTAACAAGGCCCTTTTTTAGGGCCACCCCTTTTTGAGGGATGGTTGGTCTGTTGCTGATCATCGTTGGCCCCCTTGCCCTTTCGTTTTGGGGTCTGTTGATAATAAGATGCCCCCCAAATGATTGAGGGGAAAAAGAGAACCCCAATCCCCCAAGCAAAAGCAAAGAGCAGAAGACAAAACCAAACCCAAAAAAGAAGCCCAGCAAAAAAGACGTGGGCGTGTGTGTATAAAGATGTATTTTTTTTAATTGTACAGGCATGTATGTTTTGTCAGGTATTTGGGCTGAAAATCAGCGTTCTTTGCACACAGTTTGACATGTTTTTTCTGTTGTGCTGCTTTTTTGGGTTTTTTTGTTGGTTTTTTTTCGCAGTCTGGTTGGCCAAAAATGGCTTGAAAAAGTGGTGGCAGGAAGAAAAACAACGTTAGGTGTAGTTGGGGGGTGCATGCAGAAGCTCGTTGTTGAATTGAAAACCAGACAGACTGATGATGTAGTGTGGCATGAGGAAAAAAAAAAGTAATACATATTTGTTTTTCAGAAAAATACACTTTCTCCCTTTTGGGGGGTAGTGTATGTCAGAGAAAAGGGGGGGAGGAAAAAAAAAATGCTGTCCGTGGGAAAGAACCCGGTCTCCCTGGGCGGGGACACCTAAAACTGTCTACCCAGAAGCAACAGAAACGTGGTTCCCCTTAAGTTTTTTAAAGATCTGCAGCGTTTCCAGGCTGCTAGATGGGAAAGGTCGGGGATGCATGAAAGCTACGGGTTGAGTTTTAACCACAGAAAAGACAGACAGACAGACGATGTGGTGTGGGATGAGGCGCGGGGAGCAGAATAATAAGCGGGGCGGCCTTGATTGCGGAGGCAGGTGTAGATCAGGGAACAGGTAGATTCAGAGCGAGCAGAGCGTGGATGGCGGTGGGGTGGGTGGAAGGGGTGGTGAGTGAGGGGCGAGGGGAGCGAGCGGGTTCAGGTGGGAATTTTGGTCGATATATATTTGGGGCGGAAAAGAATTTGGTTTTTTTAAGACACTGCGGCCCCCTGATCAAAGGTATTTTATCCTATCTACGAAAGTTGGCGCATAGGAAGTGTTGGTGTGATCAAAACCCCACCTAATGCCCAAAGGGCAACGTCAAAGTCAGGTGAGTATTTGTTCCCATTTGGGGGAGGGGAGGGGAAGAAGGAGGAAAAAAAAAGGAAAAAAAAAAAAAGACAGAAGAGGTGCCCACACTTTTTCGCAAAAACTGCTGTGTTTGTTCGTTCGCCCTTTTTTCCTTCCTTTACATGATTATTCCTTCCCCTCTCCTCCCATCCTCTCTCTTGCTTGCTTCCCAAACGAAAAAAAATGGGGGTGGGAAAGAGAGGGGGGGGGAGGGGGGGTGCGGTGGGGGGGGGGGGGCCCGCGGCTGGGGGCCTTTTTCGCCGGGGGCGAGGGCGGGGGGCCCTGCGTGGTTTGTTGGGCGAAAAAGGCGTCCCCGAAAATTGATTGTAGAAAGCGAGGCGCGCGCCACACGTACACGGGGCGGCGTACTTCTGGCCCATAGTAGGTGGGGGGTCGGCGGACGGGCCACTGCGGTGGGCAAGCAGTCAACACCGGGGGGGGGTGGCGCCTCCTTTGAAGGATGCTGGCGTGAGAGGGGCAGCTCATTGGGGGCCAGACAACCTTCCAGCATGGGGTGGCGAGGGTCTAGCCTGTGTCGCCCGGGGGCGGCTCTGGAGGTGTGGGGCGATTTCGAAGGAGCGTGCCTGATGCGATACCGTGGCGGAATACCGTCTGTTTTGGGGGTGACAGACTGGGGGACTCCTTACGGGGTTGGGCTGAAAAATTGGCCTCTCGGCCGCAGTCAGCGAGGCCTGCCCGCTTTTTGGGGGCTCGTGCAGCGCTCCAGCGCTTTCGTTGCCCCTCCTTTGAGGCGGCCTCAGCGGCCAGGACCTCGCCACCCAGCATGAGAAGGCGCCGGTGGTCTGAAAACAGCCTTAAGTTTGGGGGAAGCAGGCAACACCACCCATGCCTCGTCGGTCGACCAGATCCTGAAAATGAACCAACGTTCGACCAATCCCCCAAACTTGAACCAACTTTCAAGAAATAATGACTTGAATTTTAGCAATTTCAAGAGGAACAGAGCTCTGGGAGACAAAAGCGACGACCCCCTGAAAAAACCCTACGCCGGCGACAACGTTGCCCCCAAATGTGCAGACTTTTGTCTGCAGGAAATTGTCCCTTAAGGGCCTCAGGCCAATAGGAGTTAATCTACCATCAAAGCAAGAAAGCGGACGGGCTTATTTGTTCTCGAGTCGATCGTTGAGGAAGACAGCCAAGTGTGTGTGACATGGCTCGTACCAACAGATGCAGTAGTCATGGGGGGAAAGCTCCTCAAAGCGTGGCCACCAAAGGGGCCCGAAAAAAAATGCTCCTGCCCCCGGAGGTGTCAAGAAACCCCACTTTCGGCCCGGGACGTGGCTTCTGTGAGTCGCCGTTACCCGAGAGCACGAACTGCTGATCCGTAAACTGCCCTTCCGGTCTGGTCGTGAGATCGCCCGGACTTCAAAACCGACCTGCGTTTCCCGAGCTCCGCCCTCTGGGGCCTGCAGGAGGCCAGCGAGGCCTCCTGGTAGACTCTTTTTAGGAAACCAAAATGTGTGCCATCCAGCCAAGCGTGTGGGCCATCATGCCCCAAGGGCTCCCGCTGGCAGCCTTTTCCCGGGGGGGCGTGCTTAAGTTGCTCTTTGGCGCAGCCCCCTTTCCCATTTTCTCTCAGGGCCTTTTTGGACCACCTTCAACTTCTCGGTGGACTGGGCGTCTGTTGCTTGCTTGTAAATGACCGTGGTGAATACCCCACAACTTTAACAAAAACACAAAAAAAATTCAACGACCCCACGAAACACAGTAAAAAAACTTTTATCTTAGGCTTTTGACGTAAGAAAACAATACGTTTGGTGTGTGTAGGTTTGTCCCCTTACAAATTTTACGGTGTAATTTAAACAAAAAAAAAAGAAAAGAAAAAAAAAGTTTCAAGGTTAAACGTACTCCCACCTAGTGGAGTAAAAAAAAAAAAAAAAAAACACAAAAAATGTATATAAAAATTTAGTCACTTGACTTTTTCCATGTTGTGTTTGTGTGTGCATTTTTGTCCGTTTAAAATTTTCTGAGGGGGGAATTAAATTTTAAAAAAAAAAAAAAAAAACAACAGAAAAAATAAAAGAGAACTATTATTTGTCTGTTTTGGCTCACCCGCTCTCCACCGGCCTTGGTCGGTTCCGAGCTGCGAGCCAAAACCAGACAAATAATAGTTCTCTAATAAGCAAGACTTCAATAACCAAAAAAATAACGACCCTACAAACAAACATATTGTGTAGGATTGTCCGTTTTTAATACTAATTTACTAAACTTTTCAAATTTTAATTTTTGCTTAATCCTATGTTTTTCTTGATCGTTTTCAATAACATCATTTTCACGCAAACATTCTTCAAATGAGTCTCTGTCTTTCATGTGAAATAAAACTACAGTCTTTAACTGTTCTCTAAAGTCTTTTAAAACTGAGTTATATTTTTGACATAAAATCCACACACTTATCCCAGCATGTCTTCCACTGAAAGCTAGTTTTGACAAAGTTTTTCTTTTTTTTTTACTATGTCTCTTTCTGCCGAACTAGGCCCAAACTGAAGTTGAAAACAAACCCGGGCCACTTCTGGAAGGGAAATAACACCCCTATGTCTAGTTGCTAACTCCGGGAACTAATATGTGAAGTTGCTTCCCTTTGACCGCAAATGTCATTGACATGTCACACTTATTCTCCTCAAGTCCACTGGGCATGCGCAGTAACGAGGCAAAAAAAAAATTAAAAAAAAATTTTAAAAAATTTTTTAAAAAAAATTTAAAAAAAAAATAAAAAAATAAAAAAATAAAAAAAAATTTTAAAAAATTTAAATTTTTTTTTTTAAATTAAAAAAAAATAATTTAAAAAAAAAATTATTTTTTTTTTTTAAGTCACCTTAAGCCACCTCAAGTTCTTAGTTAAGTTTTTAATCAAGTCACTTCTAAGTTCTTACTCAAGTTGTTCTCAAGTCATCCTCAAGTCACTTCTAAGTTCTTACTCAAGTCATCCTCAAGTCATCCTCAAGTCATCCTAAGTCATCCTCAAGTCACTTCTAAGTTCTTACTTAAGTTGTCCTCAAGTCATCCTCAAGTTCTTACCCAAGTTAACCTAAGATCATAACTAAGTCATCCTTTAAGTACAACCAAGTTCTTATTCAAGTTATCTTATAATTATCCAAAAAAAATACAATCTATGTTTTTATCTTAAATAGTAGATGTCTAATATAGTACACACACGCCTCAAAAAACGCGTTATTGCTGAGGATGTCTTGCTCAGCGTCCTCTGCGCGAAATCGGTCAGCATAAATCTTAATAAAGTTCTTACATCCTAAGCAACCACATTGATTACAATTCTGGTCTATGGAAATGTCTTTTATAGACTCCATGTCTTTATTTATTGACTCCATCATTTTAAAACAAATAATAATACGCAATGTTTTATCAAAAAAAATTTAAAATATTATTGCATTATAAATGGATCAAAATGATGTTTTGTTATTGGCGGTTTTGGCGTGCTTTTGTCTTCTGTATTTAGTGGTTCAGATTTTTTTGATTGCTTTTGTTTTTGTTGCCATTGTGTATATATTTTATAACCGTAATAACTGCCCCAGCAGCAGCAAGGACGCTAAAAATGGCAACAGTTTTAAGTTCAATATTCCATGAAGACTTTGGGGTCCTTGAATCACATGGAGTTTTTATAGCTGGCATTGAATCAACTTGTTCTGGCGTTGGCGGTGTTATGTTTTCATGATGAGTTATATTCTGTAACATTAATTTTTTTTGTCTGTTCCACTCTGCTAATTTTTTTCCTGCTGCAATGCGTCCAGGATGAGGTGTTTTACTGGTCACTTTCTCGACTTGATTCAATGTTTTCTGATTCAGTGTTTTCTGATTCTGCTGATTTTCTGGCTCGTTCATTTTGAATGGAAATAAAATCTATGATTAAGTTATTATCCCTGATTAGCGGTGATTAACAATGTTATTAATCTAAATGTCCGTGA
>CM031625.1:47127393-47137393 GCA_018398815.1 Conus ventricosus
ATGGGGAAAGAGGGGGGGGTGGGGGTGGGGGTGAAACGTTTTTCCCAAAAAGCCCAATTACCAACGGGGGGAAAGGGGGTTGGGGGGGATTCAATTAATGCCAATGAATTTGGGGAGGGAGATATAACTTCGGGTATCAGGCGGTAAAAATACTGACCAATGGTACTGGCCCTTGGACACGGAGTGAGGGCATAAAGTAATGCGTGAGTGAGAGAGAGGGGAGAACGAAAGAAAACGAACAGACAGAGAGAGAGAGGAAGAAGTTCGGGGGAGTAGGCTCTCGCCTACAGGAAGGCAGGGAGATGGGGAACGAACAGAGAGACAGAGAGAGAGAGAGAGGTTCTGGGGTGTAGTCTTGCAGGAGAAAGGCAGAGAGATGAGAGGAGTGAAGTTTGAGCATTAGCACCAGTATAGTCTGCAAAGGGAGGACTAAAGAGAGATGTGGGGAGAGAGAGTTGCTAACTAATGAAGAGAAAAAGAAAGAAAAGAAAGGAAAGAAAAGCAACCATGTCCATTTAATAGAGCAGACTAGGAGAGAGAGAGAGAGAGAGTGCAATGCGTTAATGCAGGAAGAAAGAAAGGAGAACAGATCGATGTTGATAGTCACTGTTCCATCTAAACCGGGGGTTCGACCTCATACTTGGCCAGCGCCACTTTCATCGGCAGTCCAACCTGACCAACGCCAGCAGTCTAACCTGACCAGTGCCGGCAGTCCAGCCTGACCGATGCCAGCAGTCTAACTTGACCGGTGCCAGCAGTTGTGTCGTGTTGTGAAAGTGACAGTGAAAAGAAAAAAAAAAGGAAAAGAAAAAGACAGTGATTCGTGAATAGTTAAGAGCACCTGGCCAGGTAAAGTAGAAATCTATTTATACCGGGTTAGTTAATGATGTTTTAGATAAATGATTTTGTGAAGTTCAGGATAAGAGAGAATGTTTTATTTTGTTTGATTCCATATGCATTGATGTTTCGTTCTATGATCATGTGTAGTAAAGTTATAGACTTTACTAGTGGTTTGATGTGACGAATGCATGATATATGAATGAGATTGTAAGCAAGCTGTGAGTGTGTTTGGGCTGTGCGCTAGTCCTTCCTCCATCGACATCACCCGAGGTTGACACTGGCCAGGTTAAAGATTGAATTAACCAGAAAAAGTGTCTCAAACAATATTTCTGTCATAATTTTGCAAACATAAGAGAATTGCGCAAAAGAAGAATTAGCCGGCTAACATCAAAAAACCAAAACAAACAAACCACGAAACTGATGCTTACCAGCTACCGTGGGGTGACCCCGAAGAGGCGGGTCAAACGACTCTCTCTGCCCTCTGTCCAGTCGAGAGGACAGAGGCGCAGATGCGGAAAAAAGAAGAAGTGATGTCCCTCTCCTACAGGCCGACTGTAGGAATTGAAGATACCGACTGTACCTTCGACGATACGGTGAAGAACCAAGACCGGAGCAGGCGCTCCCAGAGACATCTTCCGCTCGAGTGAAGAGCTAACCTCCTCAGCGATGGCGGCCAACATGCACGCTACGTCACAGAGTGAGCATACTTCAAACTAAAAGAAATGAAGCACGTGCGACAGGTAAAAAGACAGGCGAGAGGCCGATAGACAGCCAGTACAAGAAAAAGATACCCACCACCCGTGAACTGCAGGATGAATGCACGGCAGTGGAATTAGAGAGAGAGAGAAAGTAAACCTAACCTGAACTAAACCACACCAAAGGTGCAACCACACCACAAGCCACATTAAGGGACAGATATACGACAACAACGACGACAATAAACAAATGAATAATTTCGCCACCCCAGTTGGGTCAAACGTCGTAGGCCTCGTGACAAACTCGTGACACAGTGTAAATGATTACTTTGTTATGTCGTGTGATTTGTTTGCATTATTATGTGATTCATGTGAGTTACGAGTGTCTGAGAGATTCGATTGGATCATATGCCTGTGGAATTTCATTTGAGTACAACAGGGATAATGCCAACTCGGAGATAAGTCCTTCTGAATACAGTTTTACATTGGAAAGGTTTGTATGGAATGAAGACCGTGCTGATGTGTTTATGAGTAATATTTCCATGCAACAGATTCAAGAAAAAATCAGATATGCAGTTAGTGTTATTGATGTCAATGTAAATGAGGCGTTGAATGTTTTCAACACCTGCATCAAAGATGCAGCACAGTGTATGAAGAAAGAAATAGAATTAATGATTCGAAATCAAAAGATTGATTTGATGCTGAATGTCATGACAATAAAAAGAAAGTCCGAAATTTATATAGAAAATTTAATCGTACGCATGACGACAAAGATCGTGATTTCTATTGTAGGGCAAGACGCGAGTACAAACACTTGCAAAAGGTTTAAAAGGAAACAATTTAACAACGCATTGCGACAGGACTAATTGCATCTATGGAAAATCAGAAAGAATTTTGGAAGAATGTACATCGAATTTCATTAAAAAGAAAACAACCAGTGAACAGCATCAGTATTGAAAACTGGTACGAACATTTTAAGTCACTTCTAACGAAAGACGTAGATCCTAACAGCGGGTTACAACTGGATCATAATGAAGGAGAGGATGATTATTTAAGTCGTCCGATTTCAAAAGAGGAAGTAATGTTTGCTCTTAGAAAAATTAAGAAATGTAAAGCTCCTGGACCAGACGGTATAATTGGAGAGGCTGCTTGAGTATGCTTGTAAAACTGACCTGATTATGAACTTTTTTGTAACCTTCTTCAATTCTCTATTTGATAAGGGAATTTATCCTGAACACTGGACGGAAAGTATTGTTCTACCCTGTATAAGAAAGGCAACGTGAATGATCCTAATAACTATAGAGGATTTCATTAAGTGACGCAAGTAGTAAATTATACAGCACTATTATCAATCGCCGATTACAGGAATGGGTTTTGAAGATAATAATATCACTGGCGAATATCAGGCAGGTTTTAAGCGCAATTATTCAACTGTTGATCATATATTTACTTTGATGGCTTTGGTGCAAAAACAGTTTTCTTTAAATCGTAAGTTGTATGTCGCTTTTATAGATTTTGAGAAAGCATTTGATTCTGTTAATCGAACTATTCTGTGGCCTATTCTCTTAAAAGCTGGTGTTCATGGAAAACTGTTTAGATGCATAGTTAGCATGTATTCCTGTGTTAAAGCTAAGGTTCGGTGTGGAGGAAATATAAACTGACTACATTCAATGTACCTCAGGTGTAAAACAAGGGGATGTGTGCAGTCCTGTTTTATTTTCTCTTTTCATTAATGAGTTAACATCACGATGTTGTTAGAAATGGAAAACATGGGCACAATTTACTTGCGATGCTCTTGAGTTGTTTATTCGTCTCTTGGCAGATGATGTTGTTCTGATGTCTGAAACTATTATTGGCTTACAAACTCAACTAAATAATCTATCACGATCTGCATCTTCACTTCAGTTAACAATTAACATGTCAAAAAGCAATATAATTGTGTTTAGGAAGGGTGGGTTTTTAGGAAATTAGAGAAAGGTGGACTTATAATGGAGTGTTTATGCCAGTGGTCAACGTATATAAATATTTTGGAATATATTTTTCAACGAAATTAAGCTTTACTTTTGCATTGCAAGGATCTTGCCAGTAGAGCTAAGCGTGCACTACTATGCATCATGCAAACACTTATCAAAATTAGAAAACCAGTCTTTGAAATTATTTATAAATTGTTCGATTCTCAGGTACAGCCTATCGCTCAGTATGGAGCTGAAATCTGGGGTCTTTATGATTCTGCTGTTTATTGTGAAAATGTCCATTTATTTGCATTGAAAAGTTTCTAGGAGTGAGCATTGCGAACACCTAACGATTTAGTCTACGGCGAAGTAAACAGATATCCAATATATTTGAATTCTGCGACAGCTTGCATACGTTATTGGTTGAAAATAACACAAATGGACATTTCAAGGTTGCCCAGGAAAGCATATAATATGTTGTATGATTTGGATGGTAGAGGGAAAAGAAAACTGGGTTTCTAACGTGAGGACTAAATTACATAAACTTGGATTTTGATATGTTTGGCTACACAGAGCGTTGGGGACATAAATGGATTTCTTCGTGCATTTCGGAATAGATTGAAGAATTGCAGATGGCAAGAATGGTCATGTCATGTTCATGAAAGTGACCGATTTGCTTTTTATAGACAGTTCAAATCTATACATTGTGTGCCGGTATATTTATCTATTGAAATGGATAATCATTTAAAATATATCATGACAAAGTTCAGATTAGGTATTTCTGATCTTTCTGTTCATTATTATCGTTATAAGAAGCATAACAAACTTGAACTGACATGTCCGCTTTGTAAATGTGCCGAAGAAAATGAAGTTCATTTTGTGTTGTGCTGTCCCGCTCTAAGTGACCTGAGGAATCAGTTCATTCATCAAAAATATTGTAGACATCCTTCTTCATTTCGACTTTCATTACTAATGGCATCTACAAATGAAACTACTGTAAAACGTTTTGCTATTTTCTTGTACAAGGCATTTAAAATTCGAAGTATAGCATGTAGTTAGGCATTGGTTGTTGTATGTTGTTTAATATCGAGTATGCTGTTATTTGTGGATGCCTAGATGTTGATGATTTGCTTTGTCTGTCTGAAAAGATTGATCTCAACACCCCCTTCATTAGGGGCCATGGCCTGTATGAATAAAACATCCGTATCCGTTATCCGTATCTCTCTCTCTCTCTCTCTCTCTCTCTCTCACACACACACACACACTCTGTCTCTTTTGACACCACCTGTTCTCTCAACTCTTTGGACGTTATCTGTTCTGTCTTCAATCTGCTAACGCCCGTTTTCTGTCTTAACTCTTTGAAGCCATCTGTTCTGTCTCAACTCTTTTGACGTCATCTGTTCTGTCATAACTCGTTTGATGCCATCTGTTCTGTCTTAACTCTTTTGACGCCATCTGTTCTGTCTTAACGCTCTTTTCAACTATTTTGACTCCACTTATTCTGTATTAACTCTCTTTACGCCACCTGTTCTCTCAACTCTTTTGACGCCATCGGTTCTGTCTTCAATCTACTGACGTCCGTTTTTCTGTCTTAACTCTTTTGAGTCATCTGTTCTGTCTCAACTCTTTTGACGTCATCTGTTCTGTCTTCAATTTGCGAACGTCCGTTTTTCTGTCTTAACTCTTTTGACGTCATCTGTTCTGGTCTTCAATTTGCTAACGTCCGTTTTTTTTCTGTCTTAACTCTCTTGATACCATCTGTTCAATCCTCATTCTTTTGACTCCCACCTGTTGTGTCTCAAATCTGTTGAGCTCTCTCTTATCTCTGTTGATGCCAGATGTTCTGTCTGATGGCTTTATAACGCTGGGTGCTCTGTCTTCAACCTTTTGATGACGGCTGTTTCGGCTTTCCTGATTTGAGGCCAGCCGTTCTGATCTTTTTTTCTGCGCCAGGTCTTCTGTCTGAACTCTTTTGACGCCAGACACGGTCCCTCTCTTGAACGCTTTGAACGTGACGCTGTCTGGAGCCGTCCTCTCACTTCTTGGGGCAAAAGTCGAAAGAAGTCAAAAGGGCACTCAGAACATCTCACATCTCTGTCAGGGTCAAGCAGATCCGCCCGTTAAACCGGATCTATGCTGTGGATCCACAACAGACTTTACAGGCTCCGTCCTTGGGCCCCGGTCCCTCTCTTCACCAAGCTTTCGTTTCCATCGGTTTCAGAAGTTTCTGCGTCATCCTTATGAACCGAATCTGGATCCGTACTTTGACCCGAATGTATATAACGGATCCTCGCCTCAGGCTGAACCACATTCCGTGGTTTCTATCCGGTTTCGCTAACATCAGTACGGTTGCTGTTTTCGGTAGTCTTGAAAGACACAGGGTTAAGTCCTATGGCCTAATAGTCGTAAGAGCAGTTAACTGTCAGAATATTCATTGTGTCAGCGGTGAAAACATGATGGAAAGCGGAACCCATCCTCCTCCTTTTGCCGCCTTTTACCTTCCCTGAACTGAGTCTGAAGGTTTTTTACCAGAAGGTAAAACCAGTTAGCGTTCACTGAGCCATGAAGGTATTTCCCAAAAGGTACACACAGTTAGCGTTCACTGAGCCATGAAGGTATTTACCAGAAGGTACACACAGTGTTCACTGAGCTATGAAGGTATTTCCCAGAAGGTACACACAGTTAGCGTTCACTGAGTCATGAAGGTATTATCCAGAATGTACACACAGTTAGTATTCACTGGGTCATGAAGGGTGTTGTTGTTGTCTTCAATTTAACGTCTATCCACATAGTGATATTAGACGGGGGGTGGGAGGGGATCGGGAGGAGAGGAGGGGATGGGGACCGTATTGTGTGTTTATGTCTCTTTGATAAGGGGGAGAAAAAAAAGTCAGAAAAATGAGCATTATAACAAAGATTACAAGCATTAACAAAAATCACAATCAACTAGTCTATAACAAATGTCCTACAGGACTATGAAGTAGACATTTCGCAATATTAAACAAAGTAGATGCATTTTTGAAAACGCCTTCAATACAATTTTCAGAAATCACTGGTAAGATAGGTCTTAACCTCTGACATTCAAAAATGATTTGCTTGCTAGAAATGTGTTCACCACATAAACATCTAACATTTTTGCTGTATTTTTGTGATGAACGCATTAAGTTTTATCCTGTAAGATAGCGAACTAATCTGTCTGAATTTGATTACGCCAGTATGATTCAAGTATGATTTGTTATCCAAACCACGAGAATCGATGTATTATTCTTGGAGAGCCTATCTTTTCTCAGGGTATAGCCTTTAATTCTACTCCATATGCTTGTTCCAGCGAGTGATAACCCTCCTGAATGGTGGATAAGGGGAACATGAATTTCAGTTGATTCTGTGCCTTGCCTTGCGCCCTTTTTCGCTACTTTGTCAGCCCACTCATTTGAAGAAAATCCAAGATGTGAGGAACCCAGCAGAAGAAAACGTTGGTCCCTTTTTAAAGTTACGATATGAAGGTATTTACCAGAGTGCACACACAGTTAGCGTTCACTGAGTCATGAAGGTATTTACCAGAAGGTACACCAGTTAGCGTTCACTGAGCCATGAACGTATTACCAGAAGGTACACACAGTTAGCGTTCACTGGATCATGAAGGTATTTACAGAAGGTACACACAGTTAGCGTCACTGGGTCATGAAGTATTTACCAGAAGCTACACACAGTTAGCGTTCACTGGGTCATGAAGGTATTTACCAGAAGGTACACACAGTTAGCGTTCACTGGGTCATGAAGGTATTTACCAGAAGGTACACACAGTTAGCGTTCACTGAGTCATGAAGGTATTTTACCAGAAGGTACACACAGTTAGTGTTCACTGGGTCATGAAGGTATTTACCAGAAGGTACACACAGTTAGCGTTCACTGAGTCATGAAGGTATTTACCAGAAGGTACACACAGTGTTCACTGAGCCATGAAGGTATTTACCAGAAGGTACACACAGTGTTCACTGGAGCCATGAAGGTATTTACAAGAAGGTACACACAGTGTTCACTGGGTCATGAAGGTATTTACCAGAAGGTACACACAGTTAGCGTTCAACCCGGCAAGCAACCCAGTTCCACGAGTGGTTCGAACTTAAAACCGTCACGTCTGCAGGTACACGCTGAAACCCATGGGGCCCCTCTATTCTTGTCGACAAACAAAAAGACGCGGGGTCAAATATATAAGGTTTGGTTGGCGGAGGTGGTGACGGCAGTGTTGACAGCGTCAGTGTTTCCGCTTCCTCCCACACCACAAGCGTGTCCAACACACACACACACACACACACACACAAACACACACACACACACACACACACACACACCACCCCACACACACACACACACACACCACACACACACACACACACACACGCACGCACGCACGCAACACACACACACACACCACAGGCAGGGCTGGGGTTCCTGTAGACACAAACCCCTTTCAACGCCAGCGGCGGTAGCTGTCACTGCGTGACTGCAGTCTGACATCAGTGACTTTGCCGTCGAACGAAATCACTGACTGGACGAACACGTCAGACACAGACTGTGACTGCTCAGCAGTGATTGCAGATTGCATTCATGGCCTTGGAACTCCGTGCAAGCGGTATTATTGGTTGTACGGCATTTGTACCCCGCTTTTGTCTCATGAAGATAAATGAGGTAAGTTGAGTATTTCAATAAATAAAATGAATAATTTATAAATGAATAAGTAAATACATAAGTCAATAGATAAACAACTCAGTTAAGTAGTGATTAAATGAACAAGTCAACAAATTAATACATTAACAAACAAATAAATAAATTCTTGCCTGGGAGACATGATCTGGGGGGGGGGGGGGGGGGGACTAGAGGTGGACTGCCACCGGATCAAAAGGATCTGAAATCACCGACTCGCTGAGGTAGGACAACCTTGTATACCTTCACCAAACACCCCCCCCCCACTCCCCCCACTCGCCCCCGGCCCCCTTTCCTCCCTTTTCTACCCCCCCCCCCTCTCCTTTCTCTCCCACCATCTCACCTTTCCCTCCTCCCATCTGTCCTTGCTTCCGTTCCTCCAGATTTTTTTTTTCGAAACCGTGGGACCTGCGCAAAGAGCAGCAAGTAGAAAGGGGAAGATGGCGATTTGAAATGAGGGGTGAGATGGAGGGCAGAGGGGAGGACAGAGAGGAAAGGAAACGAGAGTTGTGCGGGGGAAGGAAAAAGGGGGGTGGGGGTGGGGGCGGAGGGGAGGAGGGGAAGAAGAAGAAACTCATTCATCATACATATCACGGCGGGTGACTTATGTGATGGGAAGGCAAAGAAGACAAGAGAGAAGAAGAAAAAGAAAGAAAAAAAAAAGAATTCCTCCGTGACGGTTCTCTGCTCCTGTCTGGACACAGAATCATGACGCAGCTGATTTTTGCTGTCTCATGCACCACAAGAAGGGGTTACGTGGTACATGAACCTGCTAGCTGGAGGAAGAAGGAGTGGGGGGGGGGGGGGGGGGGATGGTGGGAGGGGGGAACAGGAGAGAAGACAGTGAGGGGAGAAAGTTGGGAGAAAGAGGGTGGGAGTGGGTGGCTGGGAGGGGGTGGGGGTGGGGGTGGGGGTGCTCTTAGGTCATGCCTTGAGCGATGTTCGTGCAGAGACAGGCCTGAAGTGGGCACAGCAGTTCAAGGCCGTATGACTCGTCTGTCTGTGGCCTTTGAAGTCTCTCCAGAACCAACACAGCTACAGCAGGCTTATCTATCTATCTATCTATCTATCTATCTATCTATCTGTCTGTCTGTCTGTCTGTCTGTCTGTCTAGCTAGCTAGCTAGCTAGCTGTCTATCTATGTTTCTATCTTTTTATCTCTTATTATGCAGCCTATCTATCTATCTAGCTAGCTAGCTAGCTAGATAGCTAGCTATGTGTCTGTCTTTTTATCTATCTATCCAGCCTATCTATCTATCTATCTGTCTGTCTTTCTTTCTTTCTTTCTTTCTTTCTTTCTATCTATCTATCTATCTATCTATCTATCTATCTATCTATCTATCTATCTATCTATCTATCTATCTATCTAATGTCGAACAATTGAGTAGTGGGGGAAAACATTTCCGCCACACATTGAAATGCAGACTCTCACTGCAACGAGACTACTTTCCTCGACACATTTAAATGCAGACTCTCACTGCGCGAGACTACTTTCCTCGGTGTCGAAAGACGCTTCAAAACGGTGGGATTAAAATAGAAAAGGCTTTTAACAGGCAAAACTGTCTCTGTACCCCTTTAATTTTTCACCACATGGGTTGGAAAGAAACTGTGTTCACGGATAGAGCAGTGTAACTACAGGTACACACTCCATTGGAGCTGATGGAAAGAACTGACTTAATTGACAGAGGACTGTCACTACAGATACACACCCCATTGGAGCTGATGGAATAATTGACTTCATTGACAGAGCAGTGTAACTACAGATACACACTCCATTGGAGCTGATGGAAAGACTGACTTCATTGACAG
>CM031625.1:47139893-47169893 GCA_018398815.1 Conus ventricosus
AATAAAAACACGAACCAAAGGCTTTGCCGGCGGCAGCTAGTTTCTTTGACAATATAATGCTGCTTTACCATGCCTCATCACGATTTTTGACAGAACCTCAGTCAGTGCTCGTTTGGTTCATCTGATTACAGGGTACCGGCACTGGAACTAGCAGAGTCAAAGCACTGAAGTATACCTGAAAATACATATATGCGCATGGGACTAAATTCGCGGTGTGTTGCGACACGTTTTGAAATAACGACGCGATTTGAAATAATGATTTCAAAACGTGTCGAGTTTATTTCAAAAAGCGTTGGTGTGTGTCGACATTTTGAAATAAATTCGCCAAGTGTTTGAGTACAACCATTCAGGACAAAAACCCACTGGACAAAACATACCCATGCAGGACAAAACACCACAGGACAAAATACCACCTATGAGGACAAACACCTACTGGACAAAACACTCACCACGCAGGACAAAAAGCCCACCAGACAAAGACCACCTCTAAGGACAAAAAAACCACTGGACGAAACAAGTGTTTGTACACACCATTCAGGACCAAACCAATGGACAAAACACAAACCCATGCAGGACAAAAGCCCACAACACAAAATACCACCCATGAAGGACACAAATCCACCAGACAAAACAAAGTTTTTGTGCAGTATTATTAAGGACGAAGAGACACCGGACAAAACACTGCTGACGCTCGGTCATGCACGAGCAATACATTTGTTTGGACAACGGTTCACAGCAATCATTCACGTGATGCTATGCACGAGCAATACATTTGTTTGGACAACAGTTCACAGCAATCATTCACGTGATGCTATGCACGAGCAATACATTTGTTTGGACAACGGTTCACAGCAATCATTCACGTGATGCTATGCACGAGCAATACATTTGTTTGGACAACGGTTCACAGTAATCATTCACGTGATGCTACCCAGAAAGATGATAAACATGCGCACACAGAATTCCCTCTCTATTCTATTCTTTATTTTTTTGTTTATCATCTATGTATGTCTTTATTTATGTATTTATCTACTCGTCTTTTTTATTCATTTATTTAGTTAGTTAATTACTTATTCAATCTTATATGATAAAAACAGTGGAACCATCTGGCAATGCTCTGCATTGTTGTCCTATTGTTCATGAATTTGTTGTCTCACGATGTACTGACCGTTGATTTCCATTGCACCGGCCATACAGTGTAACAGTTGACTTCTCTTATAGTGTGGGCATGGCGTCTTGGTGATGTGCGCTTGTGCAGACGCTGGCTTAACACAAATTCTCCTGATAACAAAGAGATTGCCCATGTCAATCAAAAACACAGGGAGGCTCGATAGAGATTATTTGGGTACGTCATGCATGAGGAGGGGGGAGAGAGAGAGAGAGAGAGAGAGAGAGAGAGAGAGAGAGAGAGAGAGAGAGAGGAGAGAGAGAGAGAGAGAGAGAGAGAGAGAGATAAAAGTGTCAGTATCAGTGTTAACTCTTCTCTCTCTCTCTCTCTCTCTCTCTCTCTCTCTCACACACACACACCCACACACACACACACACACACACACACACAACACACACACACACACACACACACGCACGCACGCACGCACGCACGCACGCAGCACGCACGCACACACACACACACACACACACACACACTTACACACACACACACACACACACACACACCACACACACACACACACACAACAACACACACACACGATGCGTGACCTGTCGCCTCCCCTGACCACTAGTGTCATTGTCCCACCTCCAACAGAACAGGAGACAAACAAAACACACCGCCGACACCAAACACGACAAAGATCCAACAACCACAAGCATCTTTTATGCAAAAAGCCAGATGCTCACCAAACAGTCCCTCACTAACACTGTGGCAAGACAGTCCAAAAAGAAAAAAAAAAGAAAGAAACAATCTAGAGTTACGGCCTTGGGAAAAACACCAGGGGGCGCCTCGAGTCATTTAATTACCACCCTCCCGCCATTTTGGATCTCACAAGAGAACAGATTAAGAAAGCATGAGACACGACAGAAAAGCCGTCGACTTTTGCCTAGCCCGCTGATGGAGAGAAGGAATGAGATAATAGGTGTCTGTTCTGGTCTTAAACTCTTTTGACGCCATCTGTTCTGTCTTAACGCTTTTCTAACTATTTTGACTCCATTATTCTGTATTAACTCTCTTTACGCAACCTGTTCTTCAACTCTTTTGACGCCATCGGTTCATGTCTTAAATCTAATGACAGTCCGTTTTTCTGTATTAACTCTTTTGGATGTCATCTCGTTCTGTTTCATACTCTTTTGGACAGTCTAATCTGTTCTGTCTTATTTGGTTTACGTCAGTTTTTCTGTTCTTAACTCTTTTGAGTATCTGTTCTGTCATACATTTTTTCTGCTAACGTCCGTTTTTTTTCTGTCTTAACTCTCTTTGATTAACATCTGTTCAATCCTCATTCTTTTGACTCCCACATGTTGTGTAATCAAATGTGGGGAGACTCTCTCTTATCTTCTGTAGATGCCAGATGTTCTGTCCTGATGGCTTTATAACGCTGGGTGATCTGTCTTCAACCCTTTGTGACCGGCTATGTTTCGGCTTTCCTGAATGAGGCCAGGCCGTTCCGGATCTTTTTTTGCGCAGGTCTTCTGTCTGAACTCTTTGTCGCCAGACACGTCCCTCTCTTTGAACGCTTTGGAACGTGACGCTGTTCTGGAGCCGTCCTACTCATTCTTGGGGCAGAAAAGTCGAAAGATAGTCAAAGGGCACTAAGGAATCATCGTCAAATCTCTGAGTGGGGTCAAGACAGATCGCCCGTTAAACCGGATCTATGCTGTGGATCACAACAGACTTTACAGGCTCCGTCCTTGGGCCCCGGCCACTCTCTTCACCAAGCTTTCGTTTCACATCGGGTTACAGAAGTTCCGAGTCTCCTTTTGAACCGAATCTGGTAATCCGTACTTTGATCGAAATGTATATAACGGATCCTAGCTCAGGCTGAACACATTCCGTGTTTCTATCCGGTTCGTAACAATCCAGTATCGGTTGCGTTTTCGGTCAGTCTTGAAGACACAGGGTTAAGTTCTTTGGCTAATTAGTGTAAGAGCAGTTAACTGTCAGAATATTCATTTGTAGTCAGCGGTGAGACATGATGGGAATGCAGGAAACCCATCATCTCCTTTTGCCTCGCCTTTTACCTTCCCTGAAATGAGTCTGATAGGTTTTTTTCTTTTACCAGATGGTAAACTCTGATAGAGTTCACTGAGCCATGAAGGTATTTACAAAAGGTACACCACAGTAGCGTTATATGAGTAGGAGGTATTTACCAGATGGTACACACAGTGTTCACTGAGCTATGAAGGTATTTAAACTGAAGGTACACACAGTTAGCGTTCACTGAGTCATGATGGTATTATCACAGAAATGTACACACAGTTAGGATTCACTGGGTCCATGAAGGGTGTTGTTGTTGTCTTCAATTTTAAGTCTTTCCACCTAGTGATATTTGACGGGGGGTGGGAGGGTCGGGAGGATGAGGAGGGGATGGGGACACGTTTGTGTGTTTATGTCTTCTTTGATAAGGGGGAGAAGAAATAAAGTCAGAAAAATGAGCATTAGAACAAAGATACCAAGCTTTAACAAAAATCACCAATCAAACTTGTCTATAACAAATGGTCATACAGGAATATTGAAGTAGACATTTGCTATTTTAAACAAAGTAGATGGCATTTTGATAAAAAGCCTTCATTCAATTTTCAGAATATCAGTGGATAAGATTGGTCTTTAAAACTCTGACATTCAAAAATGTTTGCCTTTGCTAGAAATGTGTTCACCACATAAAACATCGTAACAATCTTTTGCTGTATTTTTTGTGATGAACGCATTAAGTTTATAACTGTCAAGATAGCGAAATAATCTGTCTGATTTGTTTACGCAAGTATGATTCATGTATGATTTTGTTTTCCAAACAAGAGAAGCGTTGTATGTATATAGGAGAGCCTATCTTTTTCAGGGTATAGCCTTTAATCTCTACTCACATAATGATTGTTCCAGCGAGTTTGTGATAAACCCTCCTGAATGGTGGATATGGGGATCATGAATTACAGTTGATTCTGTGCCTTGCCTTGCGCCATTTTTCGCTACTTTGTCGCCTCATTTGAGAAAATCCAAGATGTGATGGAACCCAAGCTGAAAGGAAAACGGTGGTCCCTTTTTAGTTACGATATGAAGTATTTTACAGAAGTGCACACACATTAGGCTTTCACCTGAGTCATGAAGGTATTTACCAGTAAGGTACACTCAGTTAGACGTTCAATGTGCCCTTGAACTTATTACAAGAAGGTAACACAGTTAGAGTTCACTGGATCATGAGGTATATACCAGAAGGTTTCACACGGTTAGGGTCACTGGGTAATGATAGTATTTACCAGATAGCTAACTCAGATAGCGTTACCTGGGTCATGAAGGAATTTACCAGAAGGTACACATGTTAGAGTTTCACTGAGAGTCATGAAGGTATTTACCGAGGTACACTCAGTTAGCGTTCCTTCTGAGTCATGAAATGGTATTTAACAGAAGGTACACACAGTTAGTGTTCTCTGGTGTCATGAGTATTTACGAGAAGGTACATACAGTTAGCGTTCACTGAGTCATGAAGGTATGTACCAGAAGGTAAAAAACAGAGAGTTCACTGAGCATTGAAGGTATTTAACCAGAAGGTACCACCACAGTGTTCACTCGAGCATGATGAAGGTATTTTACAGAAGGTACACACAGATGTTCACTGGGTCATGAAGGGATATTTACCAGATGGTACACAGTTAGCGTTCAAGCGGCTAAGCAATCAGTTCCACGAGTGGTTCGAACTTAAAACCGTCACGTCTGCAGGTACACGCTGCAACCATGTGCCCATCTATTCTATGTCGACAAAGCAGAAAGGACAGCAGGTAAATACTATAAGCATGGTTGGCGGAGGTGGTGACGGCTGTGTGTTGACAGCGTCAGTGTTTCCGCTTCCTCCCACACCACAAGCGTGTCCAACACACACACACACACACACAACACACAAACACACCACACACACACACACACACACAACACACACACACACACACACACACACACACACACAACACACACAAACACACGCACGCACGCACGAACACACACCACTCACACCACTCAGGCAGGGTGGGCGGTTTCCTGTAGAAACGAACCTCAACGCCAGCGGCGGTAGGCTGTCACTGCGTGACTGCAGTTGACATCAGTACTTTGCCGTCGAACGAAATCACTGACTGGACGAACACGTCCAGACTCAGACTGGATCTGCTCAGCAGTGATTGCAGATTGCATTCATGGCATTGGAACTCGTGCAAGCGGTATTATGGTTGTACGGACTTTGTTCACCCGCTTTTTGGTATTTTTCTCATGATGATAATGTATTTCCCTTTTTTTTTTTTTTTATTTTTTAAAGGTAAGTTGGATTTCAATAAATAAAATGATATATTTATAAATGAATAAGTAATTTTATAAGTCAATTGATAAAACTACTCAGGTTAAGTAGTGATTAAATGAAACAAGTCACACATTAATACATTTAACAAACTAATAAATAAATTCTTGCCTGGGAGACATGATCTGGGGGGGGGAAGGTGGGGGACTAGAGGGGACGGCCACCGGATCAAAAGGATTGAAAATCACCGACTCGACTGAGTAGGACAACCTTGTATACCTTCACCAACACCCCCCCCCCACCCCACACACTCAGCACACGGCCCCCTTTCCTCCCTTTTCTACCCCCCACCCTCTCTTTTCTACCCACCATCTCAATTTCCCTTCCTCCCAATCTGTACTTGCTTCCGTTCCTCCAGATTTTTTTTTTCGAAACCGTGGGGACCTGCGCAAAGAGCAGCAAGTTGAAAGGGGAAAAGATGGCCGATTTGAAATGAGGGGTGAGATGGAGGGCAGAGGGTGAGGGACTGAGAGGAAAGGAAAACGAGAGTGTGCGGGTGGAAGAAAAGGGGGGTGGGGGTGGGGGGGGCGGAGGGGAGGCAGGGGAAGAGAAGAAACTCATTCATCCTACATATCACGGCGGGGGACTTATGTGATGGGAAGGAAAGAAGACAGAGAGAGAAGAAAAAGAAAGAAAAAAAAAAGAATTACCTCGTGTCGGTTTCTCTGATCCTGTCTGGACACAGAATCAATGACGCAGCTGATGTTTTGCTGTCTCATGCACACAAGAAGGGGTTACGTGGTAAACATGACTGATAGCTGGAGGAAGAAGGAGGTGGGTGGGGGGTGGGGGGGAGATGGTGGGAGGAGGGAGCAGGGAGAGACATTGAGGGCGAGGAAAGTTGGGAGACAGTGGGTGGGAGTGGGTGGCTGGGAGGGAGTGGGGGGTGGGGGTGGAGGTCTCTTAGGATCATGCCTTGAGCGATGTTTGGGCAGAGAATCAGGCCTGAAGTGGCACAGCAGTTCAAGGCCGTATGATGTTGTTGTGGCCCTTTGAAGTCTCTCTCTGAACCAACACGAGCCTACAGCAGGGCTTATCTATCTATCTTTCTATCTATCTATACTTATCTTCTGTCTGTCTGTCTGTATTGTCTGTCTGTCTTGATAGCTAGATAGATAGCTGTCTATCTCAAGTTTCTACTTTTTATCTACTTATTTTGCAGGGCACTTATCTATCTATCAGCTAGTAGCTAGCTTAGTTAAGCTAGCTATGTGTCTGTCTTTTATCTATCTATCCTGCTATCATATCTATCTATCTGATCTGTCTTTCTTTCTTTCTTTCTTTCTTTCTTTTATCTATCTATTCTTTCTATCTATTATCTATATATCTATCTATCTATCTATCTATTATATATCTATATAATGTCGTACAATTGAGTAGGTGGGTGAAACATTTCCGCCACTCATTGAAAATTGCAGACTCTCACATGCAACGAGGAATACTTTCTCGACCCCATTTTATGCTGAATCTCACTGCGCGAGACTACTTTCTCGGTTGTCGAAAGGACGCTTCCAAACGCGGTGGGATTAAAATAGAAAAGGCTTTTAACAGTGGCAAATAACTGTCTCTGTACCCTTTTTATTTTTCACCACATGGGGTTGGAAAGAAACTGTGTTCACGGATAGAGCAGTGTTAAACTACAGGTTACACACTCCATTGGAGTGATGGAAAGGAACTGACTTAATTGGACTAGAGGACTGTCACTCAGATACACACTCATTGGAGCTGATGGAATTAATTGACTCTTTGAATCTCCAGAGCAGTGTAAATACGATACACAACTCCATGGAGCTGATGGAAAGAACTGACTTCATTGAACAGTGCAGTGAACTTCAGATACACACTACATTGGAAGCTGATATGGAAAGAACTGACTTCTTTGACAGAGAGTTGTTGTATACTACAGATACCACATCCATGGAAGCTGATGGGAAAAGAACTGACTCAGTGACAGAGAAATGTAACTACCAGATACAACTCCATTGGAGTTGATTGAAAAGAGACTGACTTCATTGACAAGAGCAGTTGTAACTACAGATACACACTCATTGGAGCTGAATGGATAAGAATGACTTCATTGACAGAGCAGTGTAACTTACAAGATACACATCATTGGAGCTGATGGAAAGAACTGACTCATTGACAGAGAAATGTAAACTACAGATACACACTCCATTGGAGTTGATGGAAAGAACTGATTCATAGGACAGAGCAGTTGTAACTAAAAGATACACTCAACATTGGAGCTGATGAAAGAAACTGACTTCAGTGACTGAGGGAGTGTCCTAACAGTGTACACTCCTTTTGTGCTCCTGTCTAGCCGGACCTACAAACAAATGTCAAGACAAACAAACAAATAACTTAAAAACAATATAAGACGACGACGACAACAAACAAAAGCGACAACAACACAACAACAACAACAGCAAACAACAACAAATGCATCAGCAACAAACAACAACAAACGACTACACACACACACGCGCCACACACACACATCACACACACACACACACAAACAACCACACCACAACACACACACAACACAACACAACACACACACATACAAACAACACAACCGTGTACCAATAAGAACGTTATTTTATAATATTTATAAATAAAAACTTGATGTTTTTTTATTTATTTTTTATTATTACCTTAAAAACTAAATATACCAAACGAAGCCAAAATATATTTGTGGTAGAACGAAGAAAAACCAGCAAGCACCTGCTGTTTGGTTACATCTTCCAAGCTCATTTACCACCGTTATCAGGCCATGTCTTTTGTGTGATGTCTTTTCAGATTTAAGTTTTGCCTTCAGGTTTTCTTCTTTAATTTCTGGTGTATAGTTAAGTGGTTACTTTAAGATTATTTGCAGTGGATGTTGTAGGGTTGCTTAGGGGAATTTATATGAAACTTAGATAACCACATCATGACGTAACACTTAAATTGTCACAGACATTATGCATCTATCTTCTCTCTCTACTCTCTCTCTTCTCTCTCTCTCTCTCTCTCTCTCTCTCTCTCCTCTCTCTCTCTCTCTCTCTCTCTCTCTCTCTGTGTCTCTCTCTCCTTCCTCTTCCTCTCTCTCTCTCTTTTGGTCTAATAGCACATATCCTGAACAGACGTAAAACTATACTAAAACTACTACTACTACTACTACTACTATACTACTACTACTACTAACCTACAACATCAACCAACAACACAACAACTACTACTACTACTACTTACTACTACTACTACTACTACTACTAACTACTAATTCCATAATACTACTACTTATACACTTCTACTAACCACTACTACACATGTCAAAGGAATGTGAGAACATCATCAGCGGTGGATTCTTGAGGCGAGGTGGTGAGACTGTCTATTGCTTCACTAGTGTTATCAACGTTTAACACAGCGCCCCTAGCGGCGAGCGGGGCTGGTCAAGGCGAGAGTTTCGTCGTGTATTACGTTTCACAGCGCCCCACTAGCGGCGAGCAGGCTGGGCGAGGCGAGAGTTGCGTCAGTGGATCAACGTTTCACAAGCGCCCCTAGGCGACGAGCGGGGGTGGGCAAAGGAGAATTCGTCAGTGATATCAACGTTTCAAGCGCCCCTAGCGGGCGAGTGGGGCTGGGCAAGGCGCGAGGTCGTAGACTGTCTGCTGCAATGGGAAAGGGCCAGTCAAGTGCACGCTGTGAGTAGAGCCGTGAAAATGTCATACTTGATCACCAAAAACCCACCCTCCACAGCAAGAAGAGACTTGAAGCAGATCACAAAAAAACCACCCCTCCACAGCAAGAAGAGGCTTGAAGCAGATCACAAATCCCACCCTTCAACAGCAGAAAGAGCTTGAAGAGATCACAAAACCACCTTCCACAGCAAGAAGAGCTTGAAACAGATCACAAAACCCACCCCTCACACAGCAAGAAGAGTTGAAAGTAATCGCGATAAGATTTACGTAAAACTTGTTAAAAATATCGGTATAGTTTACAACACTCACACACACACAACACACACACACACACTACACACACACTCACACACCACACACAAACACTCACGTATACACACACACACACTCACAACAAACACTCACCACACACACACTCACACACCCGCATCATAAGTGTGGTGCAACGCACACATCAGAGTGACAAAACCCCTCAATTTAAATGGATTAACTCTTTTTATGTTTTTCTGACAATGAGACTGGAATTTGGGGTTGGATGACTTGGGCCACAAAAATGATGCTGACTTTGGACCTCGAACAGGTGTGTGTGGCTGATTCACGATCTTTTGTTTTAAATTTGAACAAAACTAACAATAAACACGATCAAAGGCTTCTTTGCCGGCTGGGCCTGCAGAGCTGATTCACGTTCTTTTGTGTTACATTTGAACAAACAAAACAATAAAAAACACGAACAAAGGCTTTGCGGCGGCAGCTAGTTTTTTGACAATATAATGCTGCTTTACCACTGCCTCATCACGATTTTTGACAAAGAACCTCAGTCATGTGCTCGTTTGTTCATCTGATTACAGGGTACCGGCTCTTGGAAACTTGCAGAGTCAAAGAACTGCTGAAGTATACCTGAAAAAATACATTTATGCGCATGGGGACAAAATCGCGGTGTGTTGCGGACACGTTTTGAAATAACGACGCGTTTTGATAATAATGATTTAAAAAAGTGTCGAGTTTATTTCAAAAAGCGTTGGTGTGTGTCGACATTTTTGAAATAAATTCGCCAAAGTGTTTGAGTACAAAAACCATTCAGGACAAAAACCCACTGGATCAAAACATACTCCATGCAGGACAAATCACACAGGACAAAATACCACCTATGAGGACAAACACTACTGGACAAAACACTACCAAGCAGGACAAAAAGCCCACCAGACAAAAGTACCACCTCCCTAAAGGACAAAAAAATCCACTGGGACGAAAAAGTGTTTGTACTTACAACACCATTAAGGACCAATCCAATGGACAAAAACAAAACCCATGCAGGACCAAAAGCCCACAACACAAAATTACCACCACATGAAGGCACAATTACACCAGACAAAACAAAGTTTTTGATGCAGTTTTATTAAGGACGAAGAGTCACCGGGACAAAACACTGCGACTGCTCGGTTCATGCACGAGCAATAAATTTGTTGGACAACGGTTCACAGCTTCATTCACGTGATGATATGCACGAGCTAATACTTTTGTTTGGACAACAGTTTACGCAATCATTCAACGTGATGCTATGCACGAGCACTACATTTGTTTGGACAACGGTCTCAGCAATCATTCACGTGTTGTATGCACAGAGAAATACATTTGTTTGGAAAATCGGCTTCACAGTATCATTCACGTGATGCTACCCAGGAAAGTGATATAACTTGCGCACACTGAATTCCTCTCTATTCTATTCTTTTTTTTTGTTTTTCATTATGTATGTCTTTATTTATGTATTTTATCTACTCGTCTTTTTTTCATTTATTTTGTTAGTTAATTACTTATTCAATCTTATTATAAAAACACGTGGAACCATCTGGCAAGATGCTCTGCCATTGTTGTCCTATTGTTCATGTAATTTGTTGTCTCACGATGGTACTGAACAGTTGATTTCCTTGCCACCGGCCTTCAGTGTAACAGTTAGACTTCTTTATAGTGTGGGCTTGGCGTCTTGGTTGATGTGCGCTTGGGCTGACGCTGGCTTAACACAAATTCTTGATAACAAAGAGATTGCCCATGTAATTCAAAAAAACAGGCGAAGGCTCGTTGAGATTATTTGCGGGTACGTCATGCATGAGGAGGGGGAGGAGAGAGAAGAGAGGGAGTGAGAGAGAGAGAGATGGGAGAGAGAAGAGAGAGAGAGGCGAGGGACGGGAGATAGGAGGAGGAGAGAGAGGTGTGAGAGAGAAGGGAGAGAGAGAGAGAGAGAGAGAGAGAGAGAGATAAATGTGTCAGTATCAGTGTTTAAACTCTTCTCCTCTCTCTCTCTCTCTCCTCTCTCTCTCTCTTCACACACACACACAACACACACACACACCACACACACCACACACACACACACACACACTCACACACACACACACGGCACGCACGCACGCACGCACGCAGCAGCACGCACGCACACACACACACACAACACACACACACACTTACTCACACACACACACACACCCACACACACAAACACACACACACACAAACACACACACACACCACGATGCGTGACCCTGTCGCCTCCAACTGACCAATAGTGTCATTTGTCCCACCTCCAACAGAACAGGAGACAAATCAATAACACACCGCCGACCAACACGACAAAGTTCCAACAACACAAGCCATCTTTTATGCAAATAAGCCTGTTGCTCACCAAATCAGTCCCTCTCACTAAACACTGGGGCAAGACTGTCCAAAATGAAAAAAAAAAGAAAGAAACTTTCTAGTGTTACGGGCCTTGGGGAAAAACAACAGGGGGCGCCTCGAGGGTCATTAATTACCTCCTCCCGCCATTTTGGATATCACACAGAACTGATTAAGATAGAATGAGACTCGAAGAAAAGCCGTTCGACTTTTGCCTGCACACGCAAGGGATGAGGAAGAATGAATAAATTAGTAGAGTGTCAAAGACGAGTATGGGAGAATGGTTGCTTCGTAAGTTCATAATTGATGGTTTGATCTCGGATAATACCAATTATTGTAAACACAACATCAACCCAAAAACAACTTCTGTCATTGGTACTATTATCGCCGTGGATTAACTGCAACTGATTAAATGAGAACGGAAAGTATATTTAAGAAAACACACACACACACACAAAAGGCAATCTCCACATACATACAATCCATTTTATGTGGGGTTTTGGCGACGCTGTTGGATGCATCAGATGGTGAGTCAAAAGGAGAGAAATACCCTTATGATCATGTTTTGTCAGCTGACGGGAATGAATGCCAGAGAATAACTGTTATTGGATTTAGGCAGAAAAATGTATGGCAACGAAAGGACGATGCAGGACTGCACGTTTCGACCTCTAATGACATAAAACAGCAATAAGCAAAGATAATGAAACAAAAACCACCTTAGATGAGGTGGGGTAATCTGTTCAGCTTGAAAGATTGATGTTGTTATTTTTCTTGTAGAAGGACGAAAAAGGAAGCAGGGGAGGTAACAGAAAGAAGGGGCGGCTAGGGATTGGGGGAAGAAGGTGTTGTGATTCAGCTCCATTGTTTTTTATGTCTTTATTCTTTCTTTCTTGTATTCAGTATAATTTCTCTATTTTCATGAGCACAATTCTTGTTGTCATCAGTTCAATAATTCTCTCTTTTCAGGAGTCTCAATTCTCTCTTTTCATTGAGTCACAATTCTCTGTATTCATGAGTCACAATTCTCTCTTTTCATGAGTAACAATTTCTCTCTTTTCATCGGTACAATTCTATCTTTTCATCAGTCACAATTATCTGTTTTAATGAGTCATGTTTTTTGTTAATCCGTCGCATTTTTAGGCTTTTTTTTCTTTTTTCATGAGTTGATATTCTGTTTTTTTGAGTCGATTATTCTCTGCTTTCGCTGATTCATGTTATCTGTTTTTAATCAGTCATGTGATCTGTTTTCATAGTCATGATTATTGTTTCCGTGAGTCACATTTTCTTGTTCATGGTCATCTTTTCTTTTTTTTTCCATTGCGCGTTATTTCTTTCTTGTATCAGTTATTTTCTGTATTCGTTAGTCTTATACAGTCTGTTTTCCTGAGTAATAATTTCCGTTTTCAGAGTCATAATACTCTGTTTTCATTGAGTCTAATGTTTGGACAGATAAACATCTAGTTTTTATTGTATTCCTGTTTTAACCTCGATAGAGGATAACAAGCTAGAATGTAAATAAGATTAGGAAGCAATAACTTTATCATTATTTACATGTTTGACAAAAAGAAGAAGTAGAAGAAGAAGAAGAAGATGAAGAAGAAGAAGTAGACGAAGGCGATGATGATGCTGATGAATGATGATGATGTTGTATGATGATGATGATGATGTTGTTGAAGAAGAAGAAGAAGAAGAAGATGAGAAGAAGAAGAAGATGAAGAAGAAGATGTGATGATGATGATGATGAATGATGATGGATGATGATGGAAGATGAAGAAGAAGGAAGAAGAAGAAGAAGAAGAAGATGATGATGATGATGATGATGATATGATGATGATGTGATGATGATGATGATGACGATGATAAAGAAGTAGTAGGAGGAGGGGAGGAAGAAGAAGTAGAAGAAGAAGAAGTAGAAGAAGAAGAAGAATGAAGAAGAAGAGAAGAAACAATCAACAAAAACAACAACAACAACAACAAAACACAAACAACAAGAACTTGAAAAGAAGAAGAAACACGAGAAAAGTAGAGGATGGATGAATTAGAATAAGAAAGGAAGAAAAAACGATGAAGAAGAAAATAAAGAAGAAGAAGAAGAAGAAGAAGAAGAAAGTGAAAAGAAGAAGAAAGAAGAAGATGAAGAAGAAGAACACATCAACTACAACATCAACCAAACATCACAACAACAAGAACAAGGACAAGAGGAAGATGAAGATGATTACTGAGGATCCAGTTTGTTGCACGTGACGCTTCGAGCCATTTGATCTTCTCTCAGTCTTTTTACCAGCTGAAGATGATCATAGTGCATTATGTGTGGGTGGATCATGGTGCATTACTGTGTGGGATCATGGTGTGGATCTTGTATGCTGGTTGTGGGATCATGGGGATACTGTGTGGTAATCCATAGGTGTGGGATTATTGTGCATTTACTGTGTGGGTCATGGTGTGCGATCATGGTGCTTACTGTGTGGGATCATGGTGGGGATCATGGTGCATACTGTGTGGGATCATGGTGTGGGATCATGTATGCTGTGTGGGATCTTGGTGCATTACTGTGAGGGATCTTGGTGTGGGATTATAGTGCATACTGTGTGGGGATCATGGTGCATACTGTGCGGGGTTCAGATGCATCTGTGTGGGATCATGGTGTGGGATGCAATGGTGTATACGTGTGCGATCATGGTGGGGACATGGTGTGGGATCATGGTGTTGGTTAATGGTGTGTGGGATCATGTGTGGGATCATGGTGCATACTGTGTTGGTGCATGGTGTGGGTTATGGTGCATACTTGTGTTGGATCATGGTACATACTGTGTGGGTTCATGGTGCATTACTGTGACGGGTTCATGGTGTGGGATCTTAGTGAATACTGTGTGGGATCATTGGTGCATTATGTGTGGGTGTCATGGTGTGGGATCATGGTGCATACTGTGTTGGGATCAAGGTTGATACTGTGTGGGGTCATGGTGTGGGGTCATGGAGCATACTGTGTGGGATCTGGTGTTATACTTGTGGGGGATCATGGTGTGGGAATCAAGGTGGTTCATGTGTGGGGTCATGGTGCATACTGTGATGGGATCATGGTGTGGGATCATGGTGGATCCTTGTGTGGGGTTCATGGTGCATCATACATGTGTGGGGAATCATGGTGAACACTGTGTGGGATCATGGATGCTCTGGGTGGATCATGGTGCACACTGTGTGGGGTCATGGTTTGCACACTGTGTGGGTCATGGTGCACACGGTGTGGATCATGGTGCACACTGTGTGGGGGTCATGGTGCACACTGTGTTGGTTTCATTGGTGCCACAATGTGTGGGATCATGGTGCACACTGTGCATTACTGTGGTGGGATCATGGTGCATACTGTGTGAGATCTTGTTGCATCCTGTGTGGGGTCTTGGTGCACCACACTGTGTGTGGATCATGGTGCTCACTGTGGGGGATCTTGGTGACACCTGTGTGGGGTCTTGGTGCAAACTGTGTGGGATAATGGTGCACCTGTTGGGAACATGGTGCACACTGATGTGGGATATGGTGACACTGTGCATACTGTGTGGGATGGTGAACCCAACTGTGATGGGTTCATGGTGCACACTGTTGTGGGATCATGGTTGATCATGTGTAGGGACAGCGAGCGCTGGGATTTGCCCGAACAGAGACAAAACTCTACACCAACAGACTCCTCTGAGATAGAAATATTTTTTTAAATGAAAATAAAAAATTGCAGGTTGCAAGGAACAGAGTTTGACGACGTGACAGACCTGATATGCTCTTTGCGGTCAGCTCCGCGTTTAAACACCATATCCTGTCCCTTTAAAGGACGTTCCTTTCAGACGTATTTCTTCTATGTTCTTAATCGATCAGAGCGTTCCTTCTTTCTATGTTTCATAAGTGATCGAAAAATGACTGATTTCAGCCTCTCTTGATGTAACAATAGAGTAGACACCACCCTTGATCCAGGTTTTCTTATATTACTGGGTGCTATGTTTTCCTTCCCTGGTTTGCAGCCTGGACGTGGGCCCTTATATGGTCGGCAGAGCAGGTAAACAACGGCAGGTTGGACGTGAAGACTTCACGTCTCTTTTAGGGGGGCCTATGTTTTCACAGACATCCACTGACTCTAATTGGGGGCATAGTGTTTTCAGCAGACAATCACGACTTAATAGGGGGCTATGTTTCACCATTCATCATGACTCTACTTGGGGGCCTATGTTTTCAGCAGATATCACCGACTCTAATTGGGGGCCTATGTTTTCGCCAAAATGGTCATCACTGGTCTGTAATAGAGGGCCTTGTTTTCACCATGCAGACATCCAATGACTCTTATTGGGGGCCTATGTTTTCACCAAACAGACATCACAGACTCTAATAGAGGGCCTATGTTTTCTCACATGAGTCATCACTGACTCTAATAGGGAGGCTATGGTTTCACCTGACAGTCAATCACTGTCTTAATAGGGGGCTATGTTTTCACAAGCCAGAACTGAAATCAACTGTCTTCCCCCCCTAATAGAGGGCCTATGTTTTTCACCAAGCCGTCATTCACTGATCTAATGGGGGCTATGCTTTCACCAAACAGACATCATGACTCTAATTGGGGGCCTATGTTTTCACCAAACGACATCACTGATTAATAGGGATCCTTTGTTTTCACCAAACAGACATCACTGACTCGAATTGGGATCCTATGTTTTCACCAAACAGGTCATCACTGACTCTAATAGGGGCCTATGGTTTAACCACACACCACATCACTGACTTCTAATAGTCGGGCTATGTTTTTACCAAACAGAAATCATGATCTCTTATAGGGGCATATGTTTTCACCAAACAGACATCATGACTCTAATAGTGGGAATATGTTTTCACCAAACAGACTCTTGTCCTCTAATAGGGATCTTTGTTTCACCAAATACAGACATCACTGAATCTAATTGGGGGGCCTTATGGTTTCACAAACAGACATTCACTGACTCTATACAGGCCTATTTGTTTCACCAAACAGAGATTCTGACTTATTATTGGGGGATATGTTTTCACCCAACAGACATCACTGACTCTAATAGGGATCCTATGTTTTCACCAAAACAGAATCACATGACTCTTTAAGGGGGGGCCTATGGTTTCTCCGGCAGACATCAATGAATGTATTAGGGGGCATATGGTTTCATCCAATCAGACATCATTGACTGTAAAAGAGGGGCCTATGTTTTCACCAATCAGGACATACTGACTGTTAATAGGGTGGCCTATGTTTTCACCAAGCAGACATCCACTGACTCTCATAGGGGGCCTATGTTTTCACCAAACAGCATCTGGTCTCTAATAGAGGCCTATGTTTTCACCAGCAGGGACATCACTGGGACTCTAATGGGGGCCTTTGGTTTCACCAGGACAGAATCACAGGACTCTAATAGGGGGCCTTTTTTTTTCACAAATGCAGACATCACTGTCTCAATAGAGGGCTATGTTTTTCACCAAGAAGAAACACTGCCTTAATAGGGGGCCCTTGCTTTCTCCAAACAGACATCCTGACTCTAATAGGGGGCCATATGTTTCACCAAACGGACATCCTGACTCTAATAGGGATCCTATGTTTTCACCAAACGACATCACTGACTTAATAGGGGGCCTATGGTTTCACCACACAAAATCACTGACTCTAATTGTGGGCCTTCTGTTTTTACCAAACAGAAATCTCTGACTCTAATTGGGGGGCTATGTTTTCACCAAACAAGAATTCACTGACTCTAATAGTGGGCATATGTTTTCACCTAACAGGACATCCAGACTATATTTAGGGATGCACACCATATGTTTTCATCCAACAGACATCACTGACTCTAATAGGTGGGCTTTGGCTTTCACCAAACAGTCATCACTGACTCTAATTACAGGGCCTTTGGTTTTACACATAACAGAGTTCCTGACTCTAAATAGGGGGCTATGTTTTCACCAATCAGATCTCACTGACTCTACTAGGGATTCGCCTATGTTTTGCACAAAAACAGACATCACTGTCTTATTAATACAGGGCCATGGTTTCACCAAACAGAGATCACTGACTTAATAGGGGCGCGATGTTTTCACCAAAACAGACTCATGACTCTATTTAGGGATCCTATGTTTTCACCAAACAGACATCACTGTATCTATCAGGTGGGGGGGGGCCGATGGTTGTCACCATGGCAAGAACATCACTGACTGTTAATAGGGGCTATGGTTTCACCTAAACGACAACAGACATCATTGACTGTAACAGGGGGGCTATGTTTTCACTTAAAACAGCCATCAATGACTGTATTAGGGGCCTATGTTTTCACAAACAGACATCACTGACTCTAATTTGGGCCTATGTTTTTCACCTGACATCCTGACTCTAATAGGGGGCCTATGGTTTTCACCAAACCAGAATCACTGACTCTAATAGGGGACCCTTTGATTTCCACACTCAAGGCATCTCTGACTCTAAAGGGCGGCTGTGTTTTCTACCATAACAGACATCAATGACTCTAATAGTGGGGTCCCATGCTTTCACCCAAACCCTGTTGGTGTAGTTTTAATTAGCTTGTATTCAATTAACAAGTAAACAGAATATGTTCACAGTCTCTGGGAAACATATACAAGTCCTAGGTTCATTACTTCGTGTAAGCTATAACATTGACAATGTATTGGTGGTTACAATAGAGTTCACGGTGTACTGACTTTATTTTACCTCATAGTTGGGATTTTCCTTTCAAAATGAAACATTCCCCAGACAACAGAAAGAAATAGTTGGGATTTTCCTTTCAAAATGAACATCAAAAAGACAACTGAAAGGAAATATAAGATAAAAAGTATTACGATAACGGAGGAATAGGGTAGAAATAAGCATAGATACCCACGGTCATCAAGAAGAAGCATACGTGAACATTTTACGAACAGGCGAGAGTTAATTTCAGTGAAAAACTTAAAAGTTTTCTTGGGTCTGAAACCGTTGTTTTCATAAATGATTGATTGAAGTCATACCAAAGTAGTTATTAGATTATTTTCTTTTCCTTATTCTTTTCTTTCTTGCTCATTTCCTTTTTCTTCATTTCTGCTGTTGTTGTCTTTCCTTGTGAAAGGCCTATGACATCAGACTTTGGCTAAATAGTTCGCTAACAAACTATTTAGAATGAACTACATTGTTGGCCCAAATCGATTAGTCTGTCAATTCTTATTTCAAGAGTAAAGTTAAAGTATCATAATGAATCGCAAAAGTCCTCGTATGTGGCTGTAGAAAATGAACGTAAAAACAGGCAACAACGGTTTAACAATGTGTGACAGTGTGATAAAGGTCAAAGCTGATTCGATTTGGTCAGATAATAAACTGATGTACTTTTTCAAATACCACAGAGTTCACTCAGCTTGGAGGATTAAGGCTGTTTTTTAATAAAAAGGAATTTGTTAATTGGCATAATTCAGTGGAAGAGTCTGATATTTTTTTTCAGCGAGACTAATATTCTATGGGGGCCATAATGGCAAGGAGTGTTTTTCTTGTTTTCCTCCAATTCACACACCATAAACAAAAAGCGTTGTTGTCGAAGATGTGGCTAGACCATTATCATTCTTAAGATATCAGACCTAGACAGAGTCTGCAGTGAATACCTTTGTTCTCTTATTTTACCAAATAATAAATGTAGGAACATATAGCCATCATTAATTGGAAAGATATCGTTTAAGCTGCTACAGGATTTCTTAGTTTTAGTGTAGTCGGGGATAGGACTTCCATCGTGGTTGCGGATAGGAATGAGTGGGATTTTTTTTATTCATCTATACATAAATCTGCGGTACATTTCATTAAATGTAGGTTCCAGAAGCTTCGCCTGTGATGAGGGTTTCTGCCTTGACTGGAGACGGAATAGATCTGCTGAATCATCGGGGCGCAGGCCAATGATCATTTGATGATACTGTATGCATTTATGTCGTTTTCTTCTTTCTTTTAATGAGCAGGATCCCGTCTATTTTAGTGTTTGATTGTTTTTTTCACGACAGTGGCTGCAATGATTCTTATGCTTCCAGGTGCAGATATTCAAAGACTTTCCAATCAAAACCAAAACACACACTTTCACATTCTTCCACAAAAAATTATTCAAATTTAATTCAAATATTAATTTACCATATAAAAGCACATACAAACAAAAAACTCAAAACCTCCCATCCCCAACCCACACCCCATTATTACCCCACACATAAACAATTACTACCAAAATCCCCCAATACCATCTCATCCCCCACCTTTATACATAATAACTACAAAACTCCAATTACTAACCCACATACATCTACCCCCACCCAAAAAACTCTCTATCCACACCCAACCCTTAACCCCCCTGCACTCCTCCTCCCCTAATAACAACCTTAAACATTATTGTAAACCAAACCCCAAAAACCCCGTCACGCATATAATCTATATTATCCCTAAGTGATTCGCTTGTATACTACCTGACCTGTCTTGTCATGTACTCCCTTACACGGCATGATATGCCCAACCCCACCCGATACCCGATATCAAAGGCACCCGCCCGCCCACTGGCCGCAATAATCATGGTCCAAGAAGAAGTTATTACAATTTTTGATGAAGATCTGTAAGACGCGTTATCGCGAATTCTAAGGGAATCAGGGATCCGTATTCCACCTGGGTACAGGTCTCTGTGCTCTACCTCCTAAAAATCTTTGTTTGTATGCATTTTTTTTTCGGTGCCTACCCTACCCCTCCTCCCCTCTATCCACGCCATCTCTACGCCAACACTTCCCCCTCCCCTCCCTCCCCCTACACACATCACCTCGAACAGCCACACCACACAACCTGCTGCGCCTCTGTACAGAGGCATTTTCAGCTATCACTCTCGGGAGCAGTCGCAGTGTTCAAGCCGGTTACAATCTAGAGGTCAACCCACCAGAGGGAGACCACTGCGAACAGATTGTCGAGATTTCAGGGGTGCTCAGTACTGCCTGTTCTGGGCCTTGCTGACGCAAGAACACAAGATGCTTAGGTTCTTTTGACAACATTAACTCCTCAGTGGAGGAAGTCCAGCGTTAGTTAAGGAGTAGTATCCAATCCAGAGGGCAGCCTACCATCGTCCGTCTCCTACGAACAAGTCCCATGACCTGGCGGTTGCCGGAGATTCCGACACGAATTCGCCAAGGACAAACACGACGGTGGAACTGGAGGACATCAAAACTGAGGTCACTATGAGCAGGGCATGAAGGGCCACAGATTTTTTATTTTTCTACTTTTTTTATTCTGATCATCGAGAAAGGTGAAGATTTGTTGTGGAGTTCCCTTATAGTTATGAGACTGCATGATAAGGGTCTGTATTGACGCTTTCTTTCTATAATCAATTCCGGCTGTTTCAACCAGACCGCAGGAGATACAGATACTTTGCTCTGTGTCGGTCAGGACTTCATAAGCAAACACTGTCTGAGATGCCTCCATCGAGCAGATGGAGCTCCTGTGTGTGGGGCCTGTGTCCAAACTGATCCACTAGGAAAATTTCACTTCGGGTATGAGGAACGTAGGACTGCCAAGAAAAACTTCACAATAAAATGGCCATTGATGGGGATCGAACCTCTATCCTACCGACACGGCAAATCCGAGACAGCAGTCCACGCGCCAGGAGGATTCCAAGTTTCCGTTCTACTTTGGTAACGGTCTTTGTCCTCCAGAACCCTTACTAGTTTTTACTGTCGTGTTGTGTTGTCTTTTTATTCTATTATTTCGAATGAGTTTTATTATCATTATCTGGTTTATTATTATTAGTATTATTCATTATTTTATCATCATCTTCATCTCTCATCATCATATCATCATCATCATCATCATCATCATTACTGTGATCATTATAATTTATATCATCATCATCCATTATTACTATTATTATTATCATTTGTTGATTATTGATAATTATATTATTAATATCATTATGTATTAATATTTGTTTATGGATTATAGGTTATCTTATTTATTATTATTATTGTTTTTATTATTAAAATATCATCATCATCATCATCATCATCATTCATCTCTTCATCATTCATATCTTCATCATCTTAACATTATTATCATGATTATCATCATCTTCATCATCTTTGTCATTAATTATCTATTATTATAATTAATCTTCATCATAAGCATCATTCATTATAATCAGTGTCATTATTATTATCATTTATTATTTATTATTTTTATTATTTTATTATTACTTATTATTATTATTGTTATTATTATGATCATCATGGTCATTATTATTGTCATCATTTATTATTGTTATTATTACTATATCATTATTATGTTCATCATCAAGTCGGTGTCGGAATTTTTGACGACCCTGGCCTGCAATCTTACCTTGAGCGGCTCTGGAAGCTTTGTCGAGAGTGGCGGGCCTCGGTCCTGTTGACGTTGCAAGTTCCCATTCCTAAGCAAGATTGAAATTAAACGGAGGGTTGTCGGTTAAGGCGGCGGTGAGTGTGTGTGTGTGTGTGGGTGTGGGGGGGGGGGGGGGGAGCGGTGGGCACGGTAAAGGGGATGGGAGGTGTGTGATGTGTGTGGGGGGGGGGGGGGGGGGCACCCACGAAGACGCTGCTCGCCGGCGACGCGCGTAGCGTTAGCGCGCTCGTGCTGCCCCATCGTGGCAGAATGGAGCGAGGTTTCACACGCAAGGATAGGCGTCCTGGGGGGGAGGGGGGGGGGGGATAGGTACGGCGTGAGAATATTGATGAGGGTCTGTAAGACAAGGTAGACCAGTGGCGGACTACCCTTTTCTTCCTTATTCCTTCGGTTGGGTTTTTCTTCTTCTTTTTTGTTTTCGATCAGGGGTTGGGTTCTGCACGAGTGGCTACTAGACGGTGTAAAGCTTTTTGGCTGTCATGGCACCTATCTGTTGATCTGTTTGATGTCTGTCCGTCTGTCGTCTGTCCGTCTGTCCGTCTGTCTGTCCGTCTGTCGGTTCTTCCGTATGTTCTGTCTGTCTGTGTTTGGCCGATCTGGCTGTTCTGTCGGTCTTTGTCTTTATGTCTGGCTATCTTTCTCTGTCAGTCTGTCTTTTCTCTGTCTTGTCTGTTAGTCTGTCTCTCTTTGTCTGTCCGTTCTGTCTGTCTTTGTCTGTCTGTCTTCCTCTGTCTGTCTGTCTCAGTCAGTAGGTCTGTCTGTCTGTCTTTTCCGTTCTGTCTTTCTCTCTCTGATGTCTGTCTTTTGTCTGTCTGTCTTTCTTGTCTGTCTGTCTTAGTTCTGTCTGTCTGTCTGCTTAGGTCTGTCTGTCTGTCATTCTCTCTATCACTCTCACTCTCTCATCTTTCTTTCTCTCTATCTCTCTATCTCTCTCTCTCTCTCTACTCTGTCTCTCTCTCTCTTCTCTTCTCTCGCTCTCTCTATCTCATCTCTCTTTCTCCTTCTATCTCTCTTTCTCGCTAACTAGGGTGTGAAGGTAGTCGACAAAGCGTCTTTTTGTATGATGGTTAGCTTACGGAATAAAAGATTAGTAAATCGAATCATCAATTCAATCAGTCTCTGTGAAGTTTCTATCTGTCTGTCTATTCTGTCTGTCTGTCTTCTTCCTGTGTGGTGTGTGTGTGTTGGTGTGTGTGTTGGGTGTGTGTGTGTGTTGCTGTGTGTGTGCGCGCGCGTGTGGTTTGTGCGTGTCGTGCGTGCGTGCGTGCGTGTGTGTGTGTGTGTGTGTGTGTTTTGAGGACGTTATTCTTCTCTCTGTCTGTCTGTGCAGTCTGCCCTCTCTCTCTCTTCTCTCTCTCTCTGTGGAAATGGTTAAAGCTGCAAGTTGATATATCATTTATATCCCTTATTATTTACTGTTGGCACGCTTTGACTTTCTGTAGTCCTCTGATTCCACTGGAACATAGGGACGCAACCACACGCTTCCAGCGGACACGGTTTTGGGATATACTTCTTCAGCTTGGCACCACGTCCTTCCGGCGGCACTTCACTTCACGCGTACAGTAATCCTTAGCATGTCTGTCTTGGTCTTCACCTTCTCTTCTTTTGATGAGGGTTCCATTAAAGGGCATTGTCTTGTGATGTAGGATGGGAGAGACTTCTGAGGGGGTAGGCTATCCTTTCCCCTCTTCCGTTTCTGATTTCTATTACTATTGGATCTTGCGTGGTCTTGTTCCACCAGTTCTGCGTTTGCAATAATTCTGGCATTGATGTTCACAAATGTTTCGCAGGACATCTGTTGACAAAATGTTTGGAGTTTGTGGGTGTTTGTTCTTTGTTGTTCGCCAGATTCAGAAACATACGGAAGGACAGGTTTCCATTTGAGTTGAAGATTCTGAGTCTTGTTTATGGAGTGAGAGGCAGAGGAATTCCAGATAGGACGTAGCGTAGTAAAGGTGGGCCTTGCTTTCATTGATGCGGACTCTTGATATCTCATCTGATACCTCCATCTTTGCTGAACCACACTGCGAGAGTAGACAAACTTTGTAACTTCATTGATGTCTTCCTGTTGTAGTCGTAGTGGGTTCGTTGCTGGTTGTTGACTCGTACGCATGGCTTATGTTTTCAGTATGTGATTTGGAGGCCTGAGTTTTCTGCTTCTTTGCTACCGGCACTGCTTTCTCTTGTGTTTTGCTGTTGTGGGACGAAGGCTGATGCGTCGGCGATGGCAGGTCTTCCTGTTGCCTTGGTTGAAAGTCCATGGATTCCTGTCTCTTGCAGTCTGTAGACTGCCGCATTATCCATGTCAACGACCTTTTCATGAAAATTGTTGGACGTTAGTAGAACCCCTGACGGACGCAGGTTTGTACAGTGAAGGGCTTCGTTAGCTTCCCATCGGTGGACGACCTAGGGCATGTGCATCTCGTTGTGGATTGCTGGATGTTGGCAACAAACTTGGGTGGGAAGCCATAGTGGTGATGAGTTTCAGATGGTATCTCTGTCGATGCTGTTTCAAATGCCTTCTGGAAAATATACAAATACTGCGTACAGGGGGTCTGCCATTCCAGAGACTGCCTCGATGATAATCCATGGTGGCAATTTGGTCTGTGCATGATCTGTCTTGGCGAAAATCAGCTTTGTTCTTGGCGGGGGTTTGTCTAGGGCCGGTTTTTTAGTCTTTAGCATGATTTTGGTCCAGCACCTCCCGGGATGACAGCAAACATAATCCATCTCAGTTTTTTACAGGATGACTGGTCCCCTTTCTTCGGCAGCGTCACCAGGTGGCACTCTTTTCAGTTTCTGGCACTCGTTCTTGCTCCCAGATCTTGCTTAGGAGTGGATGCATGCATCTTGTTGACGTTCTGGATATCTGCTTTCAGTTGCTTCCGGTAGGGATATCGCTCTGGGACCGCTGCTTAACTGGACTCAGGACTTTGATGGCATTTGGTAAATTCCGTCTTGGTTGGTGGGCCTGTCGTTGATGTCCAGATAGCATGGGTTGGATGGTGGAATGTCTGGGGGACAGGTGGTGAGGTCTATTCAGTGTATCTTTAAAGGATGCTATTCTCCCACCTTGCTCTTTGAGTCAGCTCCCTGCGTGTGTTTTCCCCCCTTGATCTTCAGATCAACGAGGCGACTGGGTTTGATGGTCTTTCCAGAAAGTGTTCGGGTAATCTCATACAGCCTTCTCATGTATCTCTGGTACTGCCGCGTTTCTGCCTTTACTGTGTGCTCATTGATGAATTGTTTCTTGGTCTTGTCTAGATTTTTTTACTTGGCGGTTGATCGTACTCCACTAAGTAGTGTGCCTGTAACTACTGCTTGTGGTCGTGTTAGTGGTCATTGGTTGGTTGATATTAGTCTTTTTAGGTGCTTCCACTCTGTGAGAGGAGTTCCTTGTTCCAGAATAGTCAGCCCAATTTTGTGTTTTCTTCGTTCTTTACAAGCAATGGTGTACATGTAGATGACCTAGTCTCCTCATTCTGCGTCACACCTCAGTGGTCATTAGAGGGTTTTTTCAGCAGTTGGTCAAGTACGCTGGAATATGTTTCTCAGTCCAGTTGGTGTAAAACCTCTCTGCTGTTTGCTCTTCCTTCTAGACTGGGTACATAGGTAATTATGTGATAGATCAGGCCTGCTGGTCTTTGAAACGGCTTTCTTTATTTGGTCTTGAGACAAAGTTATAAAAAGGTGGTGGTTGATGCTGCGTATGCCATCCTAGTTTCACTACTCCTTCGTAATGTAAACTTCATGCAGCCTTTTTTCTGCGATGGCTAATGTGGTCGATGTTGGTTTGGGGGTTCTTCCCATTAAGGGGGGGGGGGATTTCTCCAAGATCTGCTGTGAATGTTTTGTGTGGGAATAGACAGTGCTCCGTTTGACCTTGTCGTTGAAAGCACAGTATTACACAATACAGTTCTACTTTTACATTATGTATTCCTGGTTCCGTGTATGCCCATTAATCTGCTCATTGCCCTGTTGGTCACGTTCCCACATTCTGTGGCATGAGATCTCCCATGAGGATCTTAAGGTATCTCTCGGCACTTATCCACGACTGTTTGGATGTTGATTTAGTTCGAATTCTCCTTTTCCTCTGGTTCTGCCTACGTTTTGTGGGGCGTATGACTGTAAGATGGAATGGTTTCCTGCCTTTGAATTGAATCTCTTGCAGTGAAGGATCCTTGTTGGAGGACACTGTTTCCCGGACCTGCATGATGCTCGCGTCGCCTCGGGTGTCATCATCAGCGCTTCTCCGTGCGTGTGTGGTGGTCTTCTCTCGTCCTGAGTAGATGGTGGTAGTCTCCACTTGTCAGCCTTGTTCTTCAGGTTCCGGTCAATCTAGTCTCGCAAGGCCAAGATTTTAGGTTGTACCTGTGCATCTGATACTCAGTGTGCTGTTTTTCCAGTCTCGTATTCAAGCAAAGGTTCTGTTTGTTTCAGGTCCCTAATCCTGGTCTTGGCTTTGGTCGTCAGGAAGAGTTGTCGGCGCACTGCGCTTCTCTGAAGGCTTTCAACCAGCTTCGCAGTCATGGGGCTCTGATACAGACGATACTATTGTCCCCAAACCATGTCTATTCTCCGGAATAATCTCATTAGCATAGCGTTTCTGTAACAACGTTTGCTTTTCTAGGCAAACCGGGTGTTAGCTCATTCAAACCCCAACCTGGAGGGCCAGTTGAGTGCTCTTTGTATTGGTTTACCTTTGACCAGTCTGTCTTGGTGGCCCTACCAGAGACGAATCTCCCCGCAGCATAGCTCTCCGGTCACAAGAGACACGCAAGATCCCCAACCAACGGCATGGTTGCAACTCACTGGAAGGTTGGCACGCTTGATTTGCTTCAAATGAAGGATCTTTCGTCTTGTACATTTGAGCATGTGATATTGTCTAATCACTGACTTTTCTTATATAAAAATGAGAGATTTGTCAATTGGGCATTGTGGTAACGCCCACTAGCCCTGCCGCTTATGGTTTGCTGAGATAATGCAATACAGATCTCTCTCTCGTATCATCTCTCTCTCGCTCCTTATCTCTCTCTCTTCATCTCTGGCCTCCCTTGTCCGGCCCCGGCAAGACTTATTTCAGCAGTCATGGTAAATTTCAATTGTTTCAACTGTAGTTCTTGTTACAGCATGCTCTGTTAAAGGTCTCCCGTCCCACTGTAGAAGCAGACTCAACTGCTGCACTGGAAGAAATGTAATTGTCGTACGTATCAGCTACATAGAGGTAACTGAGAAAAAACATACTGTCGTCATTCTACGCTTGGACAGGAATAGCCCTAAGTTGGTTAGAGCGCCCGGGACTCGTAATCTTGGTGATCTGGGGTTGCGGGTTCGAAACAATCACCGGGGCGTTTCGGTACAGGGGGATTTTTACCGTCGGAGTTAACATTGGTATCTGCCTCCTTCCCCCTTTCCCATACAGTCCTTAGAATGGAGACTATAAACCGACGGTTCCGAGGTTCATTCCGTGTGTGAACGCACGCATAACATCTTGCACACACGTAAAATCCCATCACCAACTTTCGGAAGAGTAGGCCAGTTTGGCCGTTGGTATGGATGACACGTTACACATAGCATGCACCCTGCGTGAGAATTGGAAAGAATGAAGGAAGTAAGGAAAATGAGTGATCGATATTGAACGATACTGACTGGATGACACGAGAAACGACTGAATGAAGCGCCAGCTGGCAGCTCTTCAGTCGGCACTACCCAGGTAGGCAGCCCGTTGTGTAAACGAGTGTTGATTGTTAAAGCGCTTAGAGCTTGGCCTCTAGCCGAGAATAGGCGCTATATAAGTATTCATTATTATTATTATTATTATTATTATTATTACGATTCACTACAACTACCGAACAGCCCCCTGCCATGCAAACTCGGCGTGGCGTATCGTCGCAAATATCCGTCACAGCTGAAACAGGGATAGGCACAGAGCAGAGACCTACAGAAACAATGAAAAGAAACAGGCAAGTGTATGTTCTCCGTCCGGTTTATTTTTACCGACACCACCTTGTTTATTTTACAACGCGGACAGAACCAGCGACAGTCTTGCTGCAGGTGATGAGATTTCTAAGAGTGACAAACACCTCCCTCCGTCTGTCCCCCAGCCTGCAGAAGAAACACGGCACAGCGACAAGCAGACAGCGATCGACTTGCAGCAGAGTGACAAAGAATCTGTGACAGTGGCACAAGATGAAGTGTTGATGTTGGATCTTGGATCGGTGAAGCCAAGTGCTGACTGTATGATGAGTGCCATGGTGTGGTTTGTGATCAGGACAGGCCTCCGGTGAGTGAACAACAGAGCGACCCTCCAGAGAACGTGACTGTCAGTGACATAATTGAGTACCTACAGGGAATGATACGAAACATGGACAGCGTTCATTTTTACTGACAGAGAAAATGTGCAATTGACTTTCAGCAGCAATTCAGCGGAAATCTTGATGAGTGTGGATAAACTAATTGCCATTCACAATGACAATCACATCGGCATTCGATGTTTGTTAATTGCTTCCATGATTTGGTTTCCTCATCGTGATGTTGTTTTCTGACATTGATTATTCGTGTTTATTCTTTAATATTCATTTCTGATCAGCCCCACCCCCACCGTAACCCCTGCATGAGAATGGGTTTGTAAGCTTACATCATTCATTCATTCATTCGTTCATTCCTTCATTCATTCATTCATTCATTCATTCATTCATTCATTCATTCATTCATTCATTCATTCATTCTCTGTCTGTCTACCTGTCTGTCTGTCTGTCTGTCTCTCTGTATGTGTGTGTATGTGTGCCTGCCTGTCTGTCTGTCTGTCTGTCTGTCTGTCTGTCTCTCTCTCTCTCTCTCTCCTCTCTTCTCTCTCTCCTCTCTCTCTCTCTCTCTCTCTCTCTCTCTCTCCTTACCATATGTTTTACTGGATGAAAAACAAAAAAACGATGTGTGAAAATATGCAGGGAAACACTGGGCAACGGTCATTCCAGAAGAGAGAGAGAGGGAGGGAGGGAGGGAGGGAAAGCCAAAGAGAGGGAGAAAGAAAGGAAGATGGTTGAGTTATACAACAGTAACTATTAAATGAGCTTCTGAAATCTTGCAAAAATGCAAAGCTATTCTGGCAAAACAGTTCAGACATTTTGGCGTAAGAACTCCAGACCACAAAACTCTGTTTTTACCAATTGTTGGTTCAGTTATAATGATAAAGAAAAAAGAAATATCATCAAGAAGGACGTCACCTGAAGGAGAAATGGACGAGGCTTGTATTGCTGAAGGGAATCACCTTGTGCTGGACCGAGCGATTTGAAAAGAAGGGGGAGCCCATGGCTTCCAGAACACTGAAGTTGACAAGGACATCAGGACCTGATCATTGCATTGGAGAAATGTGAAACAGTCTGATGGTGATGAAGTAGAATTCCCGTTCAACAAAGAATTCAATGACGGTGTACACCCTAACTGTCGGAATATTTTCATTGTCCGGCATGGAAGTAAAAAAGTGGAATGTTAATGATAAATGATTTCTATGTCTGATATAACCGGAACTCTGTGCAGTTTTTTCATTAAAAAAATTACCAGTAACCTGTATTAGTGATTATATAAGGGTTCAGTCTTATGGAAATTCCTTTCGCAAAACACACCAGGTATTGGCTAAAAGATAAGCCGCAAACAGAGAGCAGATTGCTGTTTAACTCCCCTGACATTCTAGATCACGTGAGTGGCGCCATCAACTGTCCGTGTACGT
>CM031625.1:47174893-47179470 GCA_018398815.1 Conus ventricosus
GGTCAATGAATTAGTTCAATGACGCATGTCAGCAAGGATAGCAAACTGTCCATGACTCGCAGAATTCTTGTGTTGACCACGCCATGGTACGGTGCAAGGGTTTTGGGAGTGCAGACGACTGAACAATGGAGGGTCGTGTGGATCGTGCTGTGATATCAAAAGAAGCAGACACTGGATCTGCCTCAGAGTCGCCACTGTGCGGGTCAGTATGGCTGAACTGTGCCATGAATTTCGGGCACTATACGGTCAGTATGGATAAACTGTGCCATGAATTTCGGGCACTATACGGGTCAGTATGGCTAAACTGTGCGATGAATGTCGGGCACTATAGGGGTCAGTATGGCTAAACTGTGCGATGAATGTCGGGCACTGTACGGGTCAACATGGCTGAACTGTGCGATGAATGTCAGGCACTGTACGGGTCAACATGGCTGAAACTGTGCGAGGAATGTCGGGCGCTATAGGGTACAACATGGCTGAACTGTGCGGGGAATGTCGGGCACTATAGGGGTCAATATGGCTGAACTGTGCCATAAATGTCGGGCACTGTACGGGTCAACATGGCTGAACTGTGCGAGGAATGTCGGGCACTATAGGGGTCAATATGGCTGAACTGTGCGAGGAATGTCGGGCACTGTACGGGTCAATATGACTGAACTGTGCTTCCCCGAAGATGGAGTATGGCTGCCTTAATGGCGGGATAGAAAAGGTCATACACACAAAACTCCACCTTTGGCTATACAGGGAGTGTCCGCAGGAGTATCAGCCTGCGTACGCAGAAAGAAAGAAAGACTGAACTGTGCGAGGAATGTCGGGCACTGTACGGTCAACATGGCTGAACTGTGCGAGGAATGTCGGGCACTGTACGGGTCAATATGGCTGAAACTGTGCGAGGAATGTCGGGCACTGTACGGGTCAACATGGCTGAACTGTGCGAGGAATGTCGGGCACTATAGGGGTCAATATGGCTGAACTGTGCGAGGAATGTCGGCACTGTACGGGTCAATATGACTGAACGTGCGAGGAATGTCGGGCACTGTACGGGTCAATATGGCTGAACTGTGCGAGGAATGTCGGGCACTATAGGGTCAATATGGCTGAACTGTGCGAGGAATGTCGGGCACTCTACGGGTCAACATGGCTGAACTGTGCGAGGAATGTCGGGCACTGTACGGGTCAATATGGCTGAACTGTGCGAGGAATGTCGTGCACTGTACGGGTCAATATGGCTGAACTGTGCGAGAATGTCGGGCACTGTACGGGTCAATATGACTGAACTGTGCGAGGAATGTCGGGCACTGTACGGGTCAACATGGCTGAACTGTGCGAGGAATGTCGGGCACTCTAACGGGTCAACATGGCTGAACTGTGCGAGGAATGTCGGGCACTGTACGGGTCAATATGGCTGAACTGTGCGAGGAATGTCGGGCCTGTACGGGTCATTATGGCTGAACTGTGCAAGGAAAATGTTGGGACTGACTGATCTTCTGACAAACACCATGGCAGCTTTGAGTGCCACAGAGAATATACAACCTTTCGGGCCTAATCTAGAACCGTAGAATGGAACTTGTAGATCGATTCTGAAAGGGTGAAAATGTATGCAAACTCTTAAATGTATTTCGAAAGGTGATTTTCTTCCACCCTAGTTATAAAAAATAAATAAATAATACAACAACAAAAAAAACAGAGAAAAATATAGCCGCTTTATTGTGGTCAATAAAATGAATTATGTTTGATTAAAAAAAATCTTAAGATGCTGCCTAGCAACGTTCCAAATCACTATGGACACACTAAATGCCGTTTGCGCCAATCCCCAGGTGACGTCATCGGAGATACGGTGTTGTGTTGGGTGCTCAATGGAAATCTGGGACCGAATGGCTGTGTAACCAAGAGTGTTAGACACCCACAGACAACAACAACAAAAACGTTCCACGTACATAAACTCAGCTATGTGCTAGTACGAAGGCAGCGTACATTCCCAGCCCCTGATCTGATGTGTCACCCTCTGCCGCAATAACCCATTTTGCACTGGCTGACTACATTAGTTAACAGCGTCACCCCTCTGCCGCAATAACCCTTGCGGATTGGCTGACTACATTAGTTAACAGCGTCACCCTCTGCCGCAATAACCCCTGCGCATTGGCTGACTACATTAATTAACAGCGTCACCCCCCTGCCGCAATAACCCCTGCGCATTGGCTGACTACATTAGTTAACAGCGTCACCCCTCTGCCGCAATAACCCTTGCGCATTGGCTAACTACAATTATTAACAGCGTCACCTCTCTGCCGCAATAACTCCTGCGCATTGGATGACTACATTAGTAACAGCGTCACCCCTCTGCCGCAATAACCCTTGCGCATTGGCTGACTACATTAATTAACAGCGTCACCCTCCTGCCGCAATAACAGCGTCACCCCTCTGCCGCAATAACGCTAGCGCATTGGCTGACCCACATTAATAACAGCGTCACCCTCTGCCGCAATTAACCCTGCGCATTGGATGACTACATTAGTTAACAGCGTCACCCCTCTGCCGCAATAACCATGCGCTTTGGCTTACTACATTAAACAGCGTCACCCCTCTGCAGCAATAACCTTGCGCATTGGCTGACTACATTAAACAGCGTCACCCCCCTGCCGCAATAACCCTTGCGCATTGGCTGACTACATTAATTAACAGCGTCACCCCTCTGCCGCAATAACCCTTGCGCATTGGATGACTACATTAGTTAACAGCGTCACCCCTCTGCCGCAATACCCCTTGCGCATTGGCTGACTACATTAGTTAACAGCGTCACCCCTCTGCCGCAATAACCCCTGCACATTGGCTGACTACATTAGTTAGCAGCGTCGGAAGGAAAAAGCGTGGTCAGGGTGTGGCCCCAGTAGACGCTCTTTGTTGATGGCACTCGGGGTGGGTCGTGGACTGCGAAGGAAAAATTACAAGTCAACATGACAGAACAGTGCTTCTCTTTTCTCTCTCCGGATCCGTGGCCAGAATAGTGTACATGTGTTGATAGCTGAGAAAGAACGTCTAACTCTTGTCCAAATGCTAATAAGGGATGCATGAAATCAACTTTAATATGTTCATATCTGAGAAAGAATGTCTAACTTGGATAGACTGGTATTTTTTGTTCAAATGCTAATAAGGAATGGATGAAAACAACTTTAATATTTTCATATCTGACAAAGAACGTATGTCTTGAAGATGCGGTCACTCTGTGTCTGTGTCTGTGGAGGAAAAGACGGCTTTAAACACGTGAACAGTAGAACAGACGGCTTTAACACGTGATCAGTGGAACAGACGGTTTTAAACACGTGAGCAGTGGAACAGACGGCTTTAAACACGTGAGCAGTGGAACAGACGGCTTTAAACACGTGATCAGTGGAAATAGACGGTTTTTAAACATGTGATCAGTGGAACAGACGGCTTTAAACATGTGATCAGTTGAACAGACGGCTTTAAACATGTGATCAGTGGAACAGACGGCTTTAAACACGTGATCAGTGGAACAGACGCTTTTAAACATGTGATCAGTGGAACAGACGGCTTTAAACATGTGGTCAGTTGAACAGACGCTTTAAACATGTGATCAGTGGAAACAGACGGCTTTAAACATGTAGTGAGTTGAACAGACGGTTTTAAACATGTGATCAGTGGAACAGACGGCTTTAAACATGTGGTCAGTTGAACAGACGGTGTTAAACATTGTGGTCAGTGGAACAGACGGCTTTAAACACGTGGTCAGTTGAACAGACGGCTTTAAATAAGTGGTCAGTTGAACAGACGGCTTTAAACACTGATCAGTGGAACAGACGGGTTTAAACACGCGGTCAGTTGTGTCCTCATGTGGAACAAATGAAAGGCTCGAATGGCTGATCGTTTTTATAGCCAAAACCTAATAAGGAATGAAAGGCTTAAAACAACTGAATATTCCTGTATCCACACAAGCAAACAAGAAATGTATTGCTCGAGTATTTAACTGTTTTATATGCATGTATATGAGAGCTTTCAATGTGTTATGATTTTTGAGTGTAGACCCTATACCTGGGAGAGAATATATTCCTTTGAATTTGTTTTAATCCACATCAGAGAATGAATGCATTCCTTAATCGTTGAATTATTCTATGGCCGTACCCAAGGAGAATTGTATGACTCACGCTTTTCATTTTCATGATTTGTATCGAAAAAAGACAGTAGGATGTATCATTCCTTATAACTTTGTATCAATATATAACAAGGAATGTATAGTTTAAAATTGGTGCTGTTCTATGTCCGTACCTAAGAATGAGTGCATGGAATGCACATTTGACTAGTGGTGTTTGTGTCGGATATGTCTAAGTGCACAGCGCTCTATCCCCCCCCCCCCCCCCCCCCCCCCCCCCCCCCCCCCCCACACACACACACACATACTGCGCAGGGCTGCCCGGACAGATTTAAAAGTCAAAATCAAATGCTGCCCAGACAAGGAAACCCCAGGACAGCTTTTAAAACGACAGGAATTTTAATGCACGAATCTAAAAAAAAAAAAAAAAAAAAAAAAAAACAAAACCCACTAAAGGAAGAAAATCCCC
>CM031625.1:47180470-47210470 GCA_018398815.1 Conus ventricosus
TATTTTCTCACTTTAACAATTTCCTTTCTTAGGAAATAAACCAACACAGCGACCATCGCTTTATAACTGCCACCACATTTGCAAATAATAATTCAATGGCATAATTGTCACATTTTATAGCCACATTTCAAAATAACACAAATCTCCAACCACGCATCCGAACGACAAATCATGCGTACGCACGCTCGCGAACATAAAACTCGTTCTCCTTGCACACACAAACAGACGGTGGCCGAAGAATGTGAGCCCGGCAATTGTGACAGGGGCGGACGAGCGAGACCAAGCAAGTACCAACCCTGAATCACCAGGTTCTCTCCCATCCCCGCCGACTACCGCATCACCAAATGCATAAAAAGGAGAAAGACTTTTAAGATATAATTTTGACTGGCTGTCACGGTCAAAAATAGAACAACCAAGTCGTGGTCCAGGTTGTTTGGACATAAGCTCTAACTCAAATATTCTGGGGCGCCACGTAGACGGGCCCATGGTTCGGATCCAGCCAATTAAGCATAGGGGAGAGGCTCCACAGAGACGGTCTGTCCGGCCACACGGACTAAGCAGCTTTGACCGACGCCTCGATGTCTAGCGAGACGAGTCGTAGCGCCTGGCTCAGGCTCATCTAGCCAATTTGTGGAACCAGCGCCATTGTTAGTCGGACGTCGCAGGTTAAAGCAGGAAAGGGGGAGGGAGAAGGTAGTGCGTGGTGGGGGTGAAATCTAGCTAATCAATTAAATGACCAATTGACCACCACAGAGAGTAAGGCGTGTAGGCGTGACTGTCATGATTTGAATATCCAATGGAATTAGAGGGAGATAACTTCGGGTATCAGGCGGTAAAAATACTGACCAATGGTACTGGCCCTTGGACACGGAGTGAGGGCATAAAGTAATGCGTGATGTGAGAGAGGGGAGAACGAAGAAAACGAACAGACAGAGAGAGAGAGGAAGAAGTTCGGGGGAGTAGGCTCTCGCCTACAGGAAGGCAGGGAGATGGGAACGAACAGAGAGACAGAGAGAGAGAGAGAGGTTCTGGGGTGTAGTCTCTGCAGGAGAAAGGCAGAGAGATGAGAGGAGTGAAGTTTGAGCATTAGCACCAGATATAGTCTGCAAAGGGAGGACTAAAGAGAGATGTGGGGAAAGAGAGTTGCTAACTAATGAAGAGAAAAAGAAAGAAAAGAAAAGGAAAAGAAAAGCAACCATGTCCATTTAATAGAGCAGACTAGGAGGAGAGAGAGAGAGTGCAATGCGTTGATGCAGGAAGAAAGAAAGGAGAACAGATCGATGTTGATAGTCACTGTTCCATCTAAACCGGGGGTTCGACCTCATACTTGGCCAGCGCCACTTTCATCGGCAGTCCAACCTGACCAACGCCAGCAGTCTAACCTGACCAGTGCCGGCAGTCCAGCCTGACCGATGCCAGCAGTCTAACTTGACCGGTGCCAGCAGTTGTGTCGTGTTGTGAAAGTGACAGTGAAAAGAAAAAAAAAGGAAAAGAAAAAGACAGTGATTCGTGAATAGTTAAGAGCACCTGGCCAGGTAAAGTAGAAATCTATTTATACCCGGGTTAGTTAATGATGTTTTAGATAAATGATTTTGTGAAGTTCAGGAAAGAGAGAATGTTTTATTTTGTTTGATTCCATATGCATTGATGTTTCGTTCTATGATCATGTGTAGTAAAGTTATAGACTTTACTAGTGGTTTGATGTGACGAATGCATGATATATGAATGAGATTGTAAGCAAGCTGTGAGTGTGTTTGGGCTGTGCGCTAGTCCTTCCTCCATCGACATCACCCGAGGTTGACAATTTATTGGCGAGCTTGCCAGGATATTCTGGCCCATTTATTATAATTGTTCAACTTCTCAGAGAGGAAGCTGGGTGGGATTCAAGTATTGTAATCCTAAGACAAGGGGTTGTCTTACTGTATGTTCCCAAGATAGTTAAATACTACCCTTGGCATTGCTTCCAAATAGTTAATCCCAAGGCTTGGCATTTCAGCCCCAGAGTACTCATTTCGCAATTTTGCCTAAAATTTCGCTCCCCTTATTTGGGGTTCACCCGCGGGGCGTCTTATAAAAACTAATTTACTTGCCCCCAAGGGTTTAATATTATCATTCATGGGAAATTGTGCTATTACTTTCACTGTGTCGGTAACCCCCAGTTCCCGGCTGTCGAAAGTTGTAAAATTTTGTTAAAAAAAAAAGAGACAAAAAGGGCGGAAAAAAAGAAACCCCCCTTTTAAAAAACCCTTGTGAGCGTGCCCCGGAGTTTTTTGGCTATTCGGGAGAAGGGGTTGCGACCCATTCTTTTAAAAACCAGCAAAAAAAGGAAAGGGATAAAGCGAGGGAAAAAAAAGGGAGTGCGCCTTAGAAATAGCTTTTGGGGACAGGAAAGGGTAAAAAGCTAAAAAAACGCAGGAAAAAAAGAAAGAAAAAAGGGGGGCGCGGGGAAAACAAAAAGAATAAGTAGGAAACAAAAAAATTTAAAGGATTCAGGCTAATGATAACAGGCTGGGGAAAAAGCAGGAAACGGGAAAGAAAAAGGGGAAAACGCAGGAAACAGAAAAAAATGAAGCGGGAAAAGGGAAAAAATTAAAGGTTAAAATTAGATTTTAGAAAAGTGAGAATACGACGGAACCACCGGGGAGGGATTTTCTTTTCCATGACTCGTGTGAAAGGCTACGCCCCCCCCCAAAAAGTTCCCCAAAAAAAAAATTCTCTGAAGGAATCCGATTCAATTGTGCATACACCCGCCCGGTTCGAAACGTTTGGGGGGGAACCCATCGGGGTTGGGGCCCTTCAAGAGTGGGAAAGTCTTTTTGGTCGGCTTTTACTGACGGGAAAAGGCTTACAAATTTTCCTGCGTTCCCCCAGAAAGAACAACAGTCTGATTTCGGCGCTGTAAAAGGAATCGTTGTTTAAAAGGATTTGCCTCACAGAGGGGGGGTTTCAGGAAGAAATTTCGTTCAGCAAAATTACAAGCAGGTGAGACGAACACTCATTTTGGGTCCCACGTTTTAGATCCCTTTTTGGGAAAAGGTTAGAGTTGAGTGGTACGAAAAGGAGTTTTTTGCTGAATTGAAAGAGTAGTTAAAGAAGGAACAGATTTTGTCAGGTTGCGGCCCCGAGTTAAAACCCTACATTTTTAAAGAGGGCAGCCAAGACAGCAGGGGAAATTTTTTGAAGTTCGCAGGTGTATTGAGGAGGCCCTTTTTGGGGGGAAAAAGAAAAGGGGCAGGGGGAAAAAGGGCTTTGGGAAGGGTAAAAGTGCAAAAGGGACCGGGGGTTTTTCTTTCAAAGGGCTGCAAACCAAATGGTGGGGCAGAAGGAAGGGCAAAGGGAAAATTAGGTTTTTTCATTTGTCACAAGAGGGGCATGTGGCGAGGGATTTTCGCATGAGGTTTTCCCGAAGGCAGCACCTTGCAAGAGGTGGAAAAAAGGGTCGGCAAGGAACGACCTTTCAGTGGAAAACCCAAAAAGGGGGCCAATCTAAGAGGGGGGAGGGGCAGGGCCCATGGCTTTGCATGGACAGCAGTTCCCGGGGTTTGGGATGGAGGGGACAGGCTGAGTGGTTCGTTTTTCCAGTGGGAAGAAGGGTGGATTGGCCCGCAGAGGGTTTAAATGTTACCCAACACTGGTTGTTATGCGGGGGAGTAGAACAATGCTGGTCAGAAAGGGGAAATTTTACAGGGCAAACCCGACCGGAAATCTAAAAAATTGGGACTGGAAGGGGGGGTTTCAGTTGCTAAGATAAAAAGTTCGTACCCCTTCCCTTTTCAGGGATTTTCTGGCTTTGGGGAAGGAAAAACCCCCCTTTATGATTTTATATCGGAAAAATTCCAGGTTTCAAAGGGGCCAGGGATCCTGAGTTGTTGATGTACAGGGGCACATTTTAAAAAACGGGCAAAAGGGGGGAAAAAGGGTTTAAAAACCGTTAGTGTTCCCCGGCAAGGAAAGTCAGGCATAGAAGTGTCGCCCGTTTAGTTTAGGGCAGCGCAAAGGGAAAAAGACCCTTCGCTCGTGAAGTTTAGGGGGGTTTTTGGGAAAAAGGTGGAGAGAAACAGGAGGTTTGAGGAGGTTAGAAAAGGGAAATTTTTTGTGAAAGGGGGGGGGCTGTTGTACCGGTGTTTACCGGGGGAAGAAACCCCGGGTAAGGTGGGCCCCATTTAAGGGACCAGCCGGTTTTCGTGACACTGTCATGTCCCGTGGGTTTACGATTGCTCATGGCGGGTCATCTCGGCAAACCCGCAAAACACTGGGCCCAATCTTTTAACTTTCCCCCCCCTTGGCCCAAAGGGGGCAAAGGGAAAAAAACGTTTTTTGCATGTATTATGGTGTCAAAGGTCGCCAAAAGAGGGGTGAAGAGGAAGGCCCCCTCTTAAACAAACCCCCTTTAATTGACACACCGTTTTAGGAGGGGGGCTATCGATCTGATTGGCCCCAAACTCGCCCTTCCAAAGGTGGGCAAATGTAAAAGGACATGTAAGGTTGAAGGGAAGGTTTTTTCCCGGAGGGTTGGGGCGGCAGAAGAAAAAAATTGACAGGGGTGACGAAGCAATCCCCCAAAAGGGGGGGGAGAAACAATCCTGGTTTCTGCTTCCCCCGGGTCACAACAAGCTGGATATTTTGGGAAAAGGAAACCCTTCCCCCACAATGAAAAGGGGCCGGGGGCGGGATTTCCCCAATTTATGTGAATGGGAAAACCCAAAAATTTTCCTTTCAAATTTCCCCCCAAATAATTCAGCCTTTAGGGCTCAGCACATAGGCGCAGCAGCAATCATTGATGAGGTGAAAGAGACCCAGCAGAAGAAGGGGAGATTTTGTTGCCTAAGTTTCCAGAAGAGTCATACAGGGATGTGTCACTGTATGAAGGGCTAGACAGTAGGAGTTTCCTAGGTTTTGTTGTCGGAGGCGACACAAAGCAGCCGGAAAGAGGAAAGGTGGAGAAGATGATGAATTCAGAGAGACCAAAGACCAAAACAGAAGTCAGGAGTCTGCTAGGTTTTATTGGGTTCTATAGGAGTTTGTTCCAAATTTCGCAGCAATCACGAGTCCTCTCAGTGATTTGGTCAAGGCAGGGAAACTGGCAGTGTCGAGTGGTCAGACGCTGCAGAGCAAGCACTGCAACGGTGTTGGAAAGACTAGGTTCCCGTCCCATCTTGAAGCTACCAGATATGTCCAAACCATTTTGTTGCGGACAGATGCATCAGGTGGTGGGATAGTGCAGTATTGTTACAGGAGCATGAAGGGTCGAGTTCCTGTGAGATATGCTAGCAGGAAGTTGACAAAGTGTGAAGAAGGGTAGGCAACGGTGGAGAAGAGTGTTTAGCTGTCGTGTGGGCCATGCAGAAGTTCCACAAATACTTGTATGGAAAGAGTTCGTGATAGAGACAGCTCACCAACCACTCAAATTCCTGCAGGAGGCACAGCTGAAAAACAGCAGGGTTCTGCGTTGGGCAATGGCACTGCAGCCCTACAGGTACCGAGTGCAGTACATTCCAGGTCGACAGAATGTCGGACTGACTATTTAAGTCGCGTAGTCTAGCAAGCTGCAACTCAGAGGAAGTCAGTCATATCCGGGGTGCTTTGTTGATAATAGGCCTATGTGTTGATTACAGTTATGTTGTTTGATATGGGTTCATTCCCAGTTGGCTATGGTTCATATTTTTTGTGTGAGATTTGTTCATATTTCTTTGTGAGACTGTTCATGTGAATGTAGTTATGCTTGGAGCATACAGTCGCTTGTGTAGTGATGCATTATTGCAATAAGTGAGGATAGGAGATTCCTCAGTGAAGTGTCATGGATCGTGATCATATTATATTGTGCTTTCATAAGAATTGTGAAGGGAAGATATGGCAAATCCGCAGTAGAGGGGATTGCATAGGTGCGCACAGAGTCGTTATAAAATCAATTGAAATAACGCAAGAGCGCACGTCAATGATAACTCATTGGAGTGGTATTCACTAATGATATATTTTATAATTTATAAACCGTTGGTTGTAAAGTATTTTTTTCAAACTTTGCACGTGTAGCTGTGTGTCAGCAAATTCGGTTGTTGTTTTTTTTTGTACCGTGGTTTTGAGATGATGCGGTGCATAGTCTTTTGCAAGGGGGAAATTGTCACGGTCAAAAATAGAACAACCAAGTCGTGGTCCAGGTTGTTTGGACATAAGCTCTAACTCAAATATTCTGGCGCCACGTAGACGGCCCATGGTTCGGATCCAGCCAATTAAGCATAGGGAGAGGCTCCACAGAGACGGTCTGTCCGGCCACACGACTAAGCAGCTTGACCGACGCCTCGATGTCTAGCGAGACGAGTCGTAGCGCCTGGCTCAGGCTCATCTAGCCAATTTGTGGAACCAGCGCCATTGTTAGTCGGACGTCGCAGGTTAAAGCAGAAAGGGGAGGGAGAAGGTAGTGCATGGTGGGGGTGAAATCTAGCTAATCAATTAATGACCAATTGACCACCACAGAGAGTAAGGCGTGTAGGCGTGACTGTCATGATTTGAATATCCAATGGAATTAGAGGAGATAACTTCGGTATCAGGCGGTAAAAATACTGACCAATGGTACGGCCCTTGGACACGGAGTGAGGGCATAAAGTAATGCGTGAGTGAGAAGAGGGGAGAACGAAGAAAACGAACAGACAGAGAGAGAGAGGAAGAAGTTCGGGGAGTAGGCTCTCGCCTACAGGAAGGCAGGAGATGGGAACGAACAGAGAGACAGAGAGAGAAGAGAGGTTCTGGGGTGTAGTCTCTGCAGGAGAAAGGCAGAGAGATGAGAGGAGAGAAGTTGAGCATTAGCACCAGATATAGTCTGCAAAGGAGGACTAAAGAGAGATGTGGGGAGAGAGAGTTGCTAACTAATGAAGAGAAAAGAAAGAAAAGAAAGGAAAAGAAAAGCAACCATGTCCATTAATAGAGCAGACTAGGAGAGAGAGAGAGAGAGAGTGCAATGCGTTAATGCAGGAAGAAAGAAAGGAGAACAGATCGATGTTGATAGTCACTGTTCCATCTAAACCGGGGTTCGACCTCATACTTGGCCAGCGCCACTTTCATCGGCAGTCCAACCTGACCAACGCCAGCAGTCTACCTGACCAGTGCCGGCAGTCCAGCCTGACCGATGCCAGCATCTAACTTGACCGTGCCAGCAGTTGTGTCGTGTTGTGAAAGTGACAGTGAAAAGAAAAAAAAAAGGAAAAGAAAAAGACAGTGATTCGTGAATAGTTAAGAGCACCTGGCCAGGTAAAGTAGAAATCTATTTATACCCGGTTAGTTAATGATGTTTTAGATAAATGATTTGTGAAGTTCAGGAAAGAGAGAATGTTTTATTTTGTTTGATTCCATATGCATTGATGTTTCGTTCTATGATCATGTGTAGTAAAGTTATAGACTTTACTAGTGGTTTGATGTGACGAATGCATGATATATGAATGAGATTGTAAGCAAGCTGTGAGTGTGTTTTGGCTGTGCGCTAGTCCTTCCTCCATCGACATTCACCCGAGGTTGACACTGGCCAGGTTAAAGATTGAATTAACCAGAAAAAGTGGTCTCAAACAATATTTCTGTCATAATTTTGCAAACAAAAGAGAATTGCGCAAAAGAAGAATTAGCCGGCTAACATCAAAAAACCAAAACAAACAAAACACGAAACTGATGCTTACCAGCTACCCGTGGGTGACCCCGAAGAGGCGGTCAAACGACTCTCTCTGCCCTCTGTCCAGTCGAGAGACAGAGGCGCAGATGCGGAAAAAGAAGAAGTGATGTCCCTCTCCTACAGGCCGACTGTAGGAATTGAAGATACCGACTGTACCTTCGACGATACGGTGAAGAACCAAGACCGGAGCAGGCGCTCCCAGAGACATCTTCCGCTCGAGTGAAGAGCTAACCTCCCTCAGCGATGGCGGCCAACATGCCACGCTACGTCACAGAGTGAGCATACTTCAAACTAAAAGAAATGAAGCACGTGCGACAGGTAAAAAGACAGGCGAGAGGCCGATAGACAGCCAGTACAAGAAAAAGATACCCACCACCCGTGAACCTGCAGGATGAATGCACGGGCAGTGGAATTAGAGAGAGAGAGAAAGTAAACCTAACCTGAACTAAACCACACCAAAGGTGCAACCACACCACAAGCCACATTAAGGGACAGATATACGACAACAACGACGACAATAAACAAATGAATAATTTCGCCACCCCAGTTGGGTCAAACGTCGTAGGCCTCGTGACAAACTCGTGACACAGTGTAAATGATTACTTTGTTATGTCGTGTGATTTGTTTGCATTATTATGTGATTCATGTGAGTTACGAGTGTCTGAGAGATTCGATTCGGATCATATGCCTGTGGAATTTCATTTGAGTTACAACAGGGATAATGCCAACTCGGAGATAAGTCCTTCTGAATACAGTTTTACATTGGAAAGGTTTGTATGGAATGAAGACCGTGCTGATGTGTTTATGAGTAATATTTCCATGCAACAGATTCAAGAAAAATCAGATATGCAGTTAGTGTTATTGATGTCAATGTAAATGAGGCGTTGAATGTTTTCAACACCTGCATCAAAGATGCAGCACAGTGTATGAAGAAAGAAATAAGAATTAATGATTCGAAATCAAAAGATTGATTTGATGCTGAATGTCATGACAATAAAAAGAAAGTCCGAAATTTATATAGAAAATTTAATCGTACGCATGACGACAAAGATCGTGATTTCTATTGTAGGGCAAGACGCGAGTACAAACACTTGCAAAGGTTTAAAAGGAAACAATTTAACAACGCATTGCTGACAGGACTAATTGCATCTATGGAAAATCAGAAAGAATTTTGGAAGAATGTACATCGAATTTCATTAAAAAGAAAACAACCAGTGAACAGCATCAGTATTGAAACCTGGTACGAACATTTTAAGTCACTTCTAACGAAAGACGTAGATCCTAACAGCGGGTTACAACTGGATCATAATGAAGGAGAGGATGATTATTTAAGTCGTCCGATTTCAAAAGAGGAAGTAATGTTTGCTCTTAGAAAAATTAAGAAATGTAAAGCTCCTGGACCAGACGGTATAATTGGAGAGCTGCTGAGGTATGCTTGTAAAACTGACCTGATTATGAACTTTTTTGTAACCTTCTTCAATTCTCTATTTGATAAGGGAATTTATCCTGAACACTGGACGGAAAGTATTGTTCTACCACTGTATAAGAAAGGCAACGTGAATGATCCTAATAACTATAGAGGAATTTCATTAAGTGACGCAAGTAGTAAATTATACAGCACTATTATCAATCGCCGATTACAGGAATGGGTTGAAGATAATAATATCACTGGCGAATATCAGGCAGGTTTTAAGCGCAATTATTCAACTGTTGATCATATATTTACTTTGATGGCTTTGGTGCAAAAACAGTTTTCTTTAAATCGTAAGTTGTATGTCGCTTTTATAGATTTTGAGAAAGCATTTGATTCTGTTAATCGAACTATTCTGTGGCCTATTCTCTTAAAAGCTGGTGTTCATGGAAAACTGTTTAGATGCATAGTTAGCATGTATTCCTGTGTTAAAGCTAAGGTTCGGTGTGGAGGAAATATAACTGACTACATTCAATGTACCTCAGGTGTAAAACAAGGGGATGTGTGCAGTCCTGTTTTATTTCTCTTTTCATTAATGAGTTAACATCAGATGTTGTTAGAAATGGAAAACATGGTGCACAATTTACTTGCGATGCTCTTGAGTTGTTTATTCGTCTCTTGGCAGATGATGTTGTTCTGATGTCTGAAACTATTATTGGCTTACAAACTCAACTAAATAATCTATCACGATCTGCATCTTCACTTCAGTTAACAATTAACATGTCAAAAAGCAATATAATTGTGTTTAGGAAGGGTGGGTTTTTAGGAATTAGAGAAAGGTGGGGCTTATAATGGAGTGTTTATGCCAGTGGTCAACGTATATAAATATTTAGGAATATATTTTTCAACGAAATTAAGCTTTACTTTTGCATGCAAGGATCTTGCCAGTAGAGCTAAGCGTGCACTACTATGCATCATGCAACACTTATCAAAATTAGAAAACCAGTCTTTGAAATTATTTATAAAATTGTTCGATTCTCAGGTACAGCCTATCGCTCAGTATGGAGCTGAAATCTGGGGTCTTTATGATTCTGCTGTTTATTGTGAAAATGTCCATTTATTTGCATTGAAAAAGTTTCTAGGAGTGAGCATGCGAACACCTAACGATTTAGTCTACGGCGAAGTAAACAGATATCCAATATATTTGAATTCTGCGACAGCTTGCATACGTTATTGGTTGAAAATAACACAAATGGACATTTCAAGGTTGCCCAGGAAAGCATATAATATGTTGTATGATTTGGATGGTAGAGGGAAAAGAAACTGGGTTTCTAACGTGAGGACTAAATTACATAAACTTGGATTTTGATATGTTTGGCTACAACAGAGCGTTGGGGACATAAATGGATTTCTTCGTGCATTTCGGAATAGATTGATAGATTGCAGATGGCAAGAATGGTCATGTCATGTTCATGAAAGTGACCGATTTGCTTTTTATAGACAGTTCAAATCTATACATTGTGTGCCGGTATATTTATCTATTGAAATGGATAATCATTTAAAATATATCATGACAAAGTTCAGATTAGGTATTTCTGATCTTTCTGTTCATTATTATCGTTATAAGAAGCATAACAAACTTGAACTGACATGTCCGCTTTGTAAATGTGCCGAAGAAAATGAAGTTCATTTTGTGTTGTGCTGTCCCGCTCTAAGTGACCTGAGGAATCAGTTCATTCATCAAAAATATTGTAGACATCCTTCTTCATTTCGACTTTCATTACTAATGGCATCTACAAATGAAACTACTGTAAAACGTTTTGCTATTTTCTTGTACAAGGCATTTAAAATTCGAAGTATAGCATGTAGTTAGGCATTGGTTGTTGTATGTTGTTTAATATCGAGTATGCTGTTATTTGTGGATGCCTAGATGTTTGATGATTTGCTTATGTCTGTCTGAAAAGATTTGATCTCAAACCCCCTTCATTAGGGGCCATGGCCTGTATGAATAAAACATCCGTATCCGTATCCGTATCTCTCTCTCTCTCTCTCTCTCTCTCTCACACACACACACACACTCTGTCTCTTTTGACACCACCTGTTCTCTCAACTCTTTGGACGTTATCTGTTCTGTCTTCAATCTGCTAACGCCCGTTTTCTGTCTTAACTCTTTTGAAGCCATCTGTTCTGTCTCAACTCTTTTGACGTCATCTGTTCTGTCATAACTCGTTTGATGCCATCTGTTCTGTCTTAACTCTTTTGACGCCATCTGTTCTGTCTTAACGCTCTTTTCCAACTATTTTGACTCCACTTATTCTGTATTAACTCTCTTTACGCCACCTGTTCTCTCAACTCTTTTGACGCCATCGGTTCTGTCTTCAATCTACTGACGTCCGTTTTTCTGTCTTAACTCTTTTGATGTCATCTGTTCTGTCTCAACTCTTTTGACGTCATCTGTTCTGTCTTCAATTTGCGAACGTCCGTTTTTCTGTCTTAACTCTTTTGACGTCATCTGTTCTGTCTTCAATTTGCTAACGTCCGTTTTTTTTCTGTCTTAACTCTCTTGATACCATCTGTTCAATCCTCATTCTTTTGACTCCCACCTGTTGTGTCTCAAATCTGTTGAGCTCTCTCTTATCTCTGTTGATGCCAGATGTTCTGTCTGATGGCTTTATAACGCTGGGTGCTCTGTCTTCAACCCTTTGATGACGGCTGTTTCGGCTTTCCTGATTTGAGGCCAGCCGTTCTGATCTTTTTTTCTGCGCCAGGTCTTCTGTCTGAACTCTTTTGACGCCAGACACGGTCCCTCTCTTTGAACGCTTTGAACGTGACGCTGTCTGGAGCCGTCCTCTCACTTCTTGGGGCAAAAGTCGAAAGAAGTCAAAAGGGCACTCAGAACATCTCACATCTCTGTCAGGGTCAAGCAGATCCGCCCGTTAAACCGGATCTATGCTGTGGATCCACAACAGACTTTACAGGCTCCGTCCTTGGGCCCCGGTCCCTCTCTTCACCAAGCTTTCGTTTCCATCGGTTTCAGAAGTTTCTGCGTCATCCTTATGAACCGAATCTGGATCCGTACTTTGATCCGAATGTATATAACGGATCCTCGCCTCAGGCCTGAACCACATTCCGTGTTTCTATCCGGTTTCGCTAACATCAGTACGGTTGCTGTTTTCGGTAGTCTTGAAAGACACAGGGTTAAGTCCTATGGCCTAATAGTCGTAAGAGCAGTTAACTGTCAGAATATTCATTGTGTCAGCGGTGAGACATGATGGAAAGCGGAACCCATCCTCCTCCTTTTGCCGCCTTTTACCTTCCCTGAACTGAGTCATGAAGGTATTTACCAGAAGGTACACACAGTTAGCGTTCACTGAGCCATGAAGGTATTTACCAAAAGGTACACACAGTTAGCGTTCACTGAGCCATGAAGGTATTTACCAGAAGGTACACACAGTGTTCACTGAGCTATGAAGGTATTTACCAGAAGGTACACACAGTTAGCGTTCACTGAGTCATGAAGGTATTATCCAGAATGTACACACAGTTAGTATTCACTGGGTCATGAAGGGTGTTGTTGTTGTCTTCAATTTAACGTCTATCCACATAGTGATATTAGACGGGGGGTGGGAGGGGATCGGGAGGAAGAGGAGGGGATGGGGACCGTATTGTGTGTTTATGTCTCTTTGATAAGGGGAGAAAAAAAAGTCAGAAAAATGAGCATTAACAAAGATTACAAGCATTAACAAAAATCACAATCAACTAGTCTATAACAAATGTCCTACAGGACTATGAAGTAGACATTTCGCAATATTAAACAAAGTAGATGCATTTTTGAAAACGCCTTCAATACAATTTTCAGAAATCACTGGTAAGATAGGTCTTAACCTCTGACATTCAAAAATGATTTGCTTGCTAGAAATGTGTTCACCACATAAACATCTAACATTTTTGCTGTATTTTGTGATGAACGCATTAAGTTTTATCCTGTAAGATAGCGAACTAATCTGTCTGAATTTGATTACGCCAGTATGATTCAAGTATGATTTGTTATCCAAACCACGAGAATCGATGTACTTATTCTTGGAGAGCCTATCTTTTCTCAGGGTATAGCCTTTAATTCTACTCCATACTGCTTGTTCCAGCGAGTGATAACCCTCCTGAATGGTGGATAAGGGAACATGAATTTCAGTTGATTCTGTGCCTTGCCTTGCGCCCTTTTTCGCTACTTTGTCAGCCCACTCATTTGAAGAAAATCCAAGATGTGAAGGAACCCAGCAGAAGGAAACGTTGGTCCCTTTTAAAGTTACGATATGAAGGTATTTACCAGAGTGCACACACAGTTAGCGTTCACTGAGTCATGAAGGTATTTACCAGAAGGTACACACAGTTAGCGTTCACTGAGCCATGAACGTATTTACCAGAAGGTACACACAGTTAGCGTTCACTGGATCATGAAGGTATTTACCAGAAGGTACACACAGTTAGCGTCACTGGGTCATGAAGGTATTTACCAGAAGCTACACACAGTTAGCGTTCACTGGGTCATGAAGGTATTTACCAGAAGGTACACACAGTTAGCGTTCACTGGGTCATGAAGGTATTTACCAGAAGGTACACACAGTTAGCGTTCACTGAGTCATGAAGGTATTTACCAGAAGGTACACACAGTTAGTGTTCACTGGGTCATGAAGGTATTTACCAGAAGGTACACACAGTTAGCGTTCACTGAGTCATGAAGGTATTTACCAGAAGGTACACACAGTGTTCACTGAGCCATGAAGGTATTTACCAGAAGGTACACACAGTGTTCACTGAGCCATGAAGGTATTTACAAGAAGGTACACACAGTGTTCACTGGGTCATGAAGGTATTTACCAGAAGGTACACACAGTTAGCGTTCAAGCCGGCAAGCAATCCAGTTCCACGAGTGGTTCGAACTTAAAACCGTCACGTCTGCAGGTACACGCTGCAACCATGTGGCCCCTCTAATCTTGTCGACAAACAAAAAGACGCAGGTCAATACTATAAGGATGGTTGGCGGAGGTGGTGACGGCAGTGTTGACAGCAGTCAGTGTTTCCGCTTCCTCCCACACCACAAAGCGCTGTCCAACACACACACACACACACACACACACAAACACACACACACACACACACACACACACACACACACACACACACACACACACACACACACACACACACACACACACACACACCACGCACGCACGCACGCACACACACACACACACACACAGGCAGGGCTGGAGTTCCTGTAGACACGAACCCTCAACGCCCAGCGGCGGTAGCTGTCACTGCGTGACTGCAGTCTGACATCAGTGACTTTGCCGTCGAACGAAATCACTGACTGGACGAACACGTCAGACACAGACTGTGACTGCTCAGCAGTGATTGCAGATTGCATTCATGGCCTTGGAACTCCGTGCAAGCGGTATTATTGGTTGTACGGCATTTGTACCCCGCTTTTGTCTCATGAAGATAAATGAGGTAAGTTGAGTATTTCAATAAATAAAATGAATAATTTATAAATGAATAAGTAAATAAATAAGTCAATAGATAAACAACTCAGTTAAGTAGTGATTAAATGAACAAGTCAACAAATTAATACATTAACAAACAAATAAATAAATTCTTGCCTGGGAGACATGATCTGGGGGGGGGGGGGGGGGACTAGAGGTGGACTGCCACCGGATCAAAAGGATCTGAAAATCACCGACTCGCTGAGGTAGGACAACCTTGTATACCTTCACCAACACCCCCCCCCCACTCCCCCACTCCGCCCCCGGCCCCCTTTCCCTCCCTTTTCTACCCCCCCCCCTCTCCTTTCTCTCCCACCATCTCACCTTTCCCTCCTCCCATCTGTCCTTGCTTCCGTTCCTCCAGATTTTTTTTTTCGAAACCGTGGGACCTGCGCAAAGAGCAGCAAGTAGAAAGGGGAAGATGGCGATTTGAAATGAGGGGTGAGATGGAGGGCAGAGGGGAGGACAGAGAGGAAAGGAAACGAGAGTTGTGCGGGGGAAGGAAAAAGGGGGGTGGGGGTGGGGGCGGAGGGGAGGAGGGGAAGAAGAAGAAACTCATTCATCATACATATCACGGCGGGTGACTTATGTGATGGGAAGGCAAAGAAGACAAGAGAGAAGAAGAAAAAGAAAGAAAAAAAAAAGATTCCTCCGTGACGGTTCTCTGCTCCTGTCTGGACACAGAATCATGACGCAGCTGATTTTTGCTGTCTCATGCACCACAAGAAGGGGTTACGTGGTACATGAACCTGCTAGCTGGAGGAAGAAGGAGTGGGGGGGGGGGGGGGGGGATGGTGGGAGGGGGGAACAGGAGAGAAGACAGTGAGGGGAGAAAGTTGGGAGAAGAGGGTGGGAGTGGGTGGCTGGGAGGGGGTGGGGGGTGGGGTGGGGGTGCTCTTAGGTCATGCCTTGAGCGATGTTCGTGCAGAGACAGGCCTGAAGTGGGCACAGCAGTTCAAGGCCGTATGACTCGTCTGTCTGATGGCCCTTTGAAGTCTCTCCAGAACCAACACAGCTACAGCAGGCTTATCTATCTATCTATCTATCTATCTATCTATCTATCTGTCTGTCTGTCTGTCTGTCTGTCTGTCTAGCTAGCTAGCTAGCTAGCTGTCTATCTATGTTTCTATCTTTTTATCTCTTATTATGCAGCCTATCTATCTATCTAGCTAGCTAGCTAGCTAGATAGCTAGCTATGTGTCTGTCTTTTTATCTATCTATCCAGCCTATCTATCTATCTATCTGTCTGTCTTTCTTTCTTTCTTTCTTTCTTTCTTTCTATCTATCTATCTATCTATCTATCTATCTATCTATCTATCTATCTATCTATCTATCTATCTATCTATCTAATGTCGAACAATTGAGTAGTGGGGGAAAACATTTCCGCCACACATTGAAATGCAGACTCTCACTGCAACGAGACTACTTTCCTCGACACATTTAAATGCAGACTCTCACTGCGCGAGACTACTTTCCTCGGTGTCGAAAGACGCTTCAAAACGGTGGGATTAAAATAGAAAAGGCTTTTAACAGGCAAAACTGTCTCATGTACCCCTTTAATTTTTCACCACATGGGTTGGAAAGAACTGTGTTCACGGATAGAGCAGTGTAACTACAGGTACACACTCCATTGGAGCTGATGGAAAGAACTGACTTAATTGACAGAGGACTGTCACTACAGATACACACTCCATTGGAGCTGATGGAAATAATTGACTTCATTGACAGAGCAGTGTAACTACAGATACACACTCCATTGGAGCTGATGGAAAGAACTGACTTCATTGACAGAGCAGTGTAACTACAGATACACACTCCATTGGAGCTGATGGAAAGAACTGACTTCATTGACAGAGCAGTGTAACTACAGATACACACTCCATTGGAGCTGATGGAAAGAACTGACTTCATTGACAGAGAAATGTAACTACAGATACACACTCCATTGGAGTTGATGGAAAGAACTGACTTCATAGACAGAGCAGTGTAACTACAGATACACACTCCATTGGAGCTGATGGAAAGAACTGACTTCATTGACAGAGCAGTGTAACTACAGATACACACTCCATTGGAGCTGATGGAAAGAACTGACTTCATTGACAGAGAAATGTAACTACAGATACACACTCCATTGGAGTTGATGGAAAGAACTGACTTCATAGACAGAGCAGTGTAACTACAGATACACACACCATTGGAGCTGATGGAAAGAACTGACTTCAGTGACAGAGGAGTGTCACTACAGGTGTACACTCCTTTGTGCTCCTGTCTAGCCGGACCCTACAAACAATGTCAGACAAACAACAAATAACATAACAACATAATAACGACGACGACGACAACAAAAACAAAAGCGACAACAACAACAACAACAACAACAGCAACAACAACAACAGCAACAGCAACAACAACAACAACGACAACACACACACACGCACACCACACACACTCACACACACACACACACACACACACACACACACACACACACACAACACACACACACACACACATACACACACACACCGTGTACCAATACAGAACGTTCATTTTAAATATTTTATAAATAAAAACTTGATGCCTTAAAAACTAAATATACAAACGAAGCAAAATATATTTGTGGAGAACGAAGAAAAACCAGCAAGCACCTGCTGTTTGTTTACATCTTCAAGCTCATTTACCACCGTTATCAGGCATGTCTTTGTGTGATGTCTTTTCAGATTTAAAGTTTGCCTTCAGTGTTTTCTTCTTTAATTTCTGGTATAGTTAAGTGGTTACTTTAAGATTATTTGCAGGTATGTTGTAGGGTTGCTTAGAGGGACATTTATATGAACTTAGATAACCACATCATGCGTACACTTACATAGTCACAGACATTTATGCATCTATCTCTCTCTCTCTCTCTCTCTCTCTCTCTCTCTCTCTCTCTCTCTCTCTCTCTCTCTCTCTCTCTCTCTCTCTCTCTCTCTGTGTCTCTCTCTCCTTCTCTTCCTCTCTCTCTCTCTTTGTCTAATAGCACATATCCTGAACAGACGTAAAACTAAACTAAACTACTACTACTACTACTACTACTACTACTACTACTACTACTACCACTACAACAACAACAACAACAACAACAACAACTACTACTACTACTACTACTACTACTACTACTACTACTACTACTACTACTACTACTACTACTACTACCACTACTACTACCACTACTACACACTGTCAAAGGACTGGAGAACATCATCAGCGGTGGATTTCCTTGAGGCGAGGTGGTGAGAACTGTCTCTTGCTTCACTAGTGTATCAACGTTTCACAGCGCCCCCTAGCGGCGAGCGGGGCTGGGCAAGGCGAGAGTTCGTCAGTGTATCAACGTTTCACAGCGCACCCTAGCGGCGAGCAGGGTGGGCGAGGCGAGAGTTGGTCAGTGTATCAACGTTTCACAGCGCCCCTAGCGACGAGCGGGGCTGGGCAAAGCGAGAATTCGTCAGTGTATCAACGTTTCACAGCGCCCCCTAGCGGCGAGTGGGGCTGGGCAAGGCGCGAGGTCGTCAGACTGTCCTGCATGCATGGGAAAGGGCCGACAAAGGTGGCACGCTGTGAGTAGAGCGTGAAATGTCATCACATGATCACAAAACCCACCCCTCCACAGCAAGAAGAGCTTGAAGCAGATCACAAAACCCACCCTCCACAGCAAGAAGAGCTTGAAGCAGATCACAAAACCCACCCTTCCACAGCAAGAAGAGCTTGAAGCAGATCACAAAACCCACCCTTCCACAGCAAGAAGAGCTTGAAACAGATCACAAAACCACACCCTCCACAGCAAGAAGAGTTTGAAGTAATCGCGATAATATTTACGTAAACTTGTTAAAATATCGGTAAAGTTTACAACACACACACACACACACACACACACACACACACACACACACACACACACACACACACACACGTATACACACACACACACACACACACACACACACACACACACACACACACACCGCATCATAAGTGTGGTGCAAACGCACACACAGAGTGACAAAACCCCTCAATTTAAATGGATTAACTCTAATTATGATATTCTGACACTGAGACCTGGAATTTGGGGTTGGATGCTGGGCACAAAATGATGCTGACTTTGGACTGAACAGTGTGTGAGGCTGATTCACGTTCTTTTGTTTTACATTTGAACAAAACAAACAATAAAAACACGAACAAAGGCTTTGCCGGCGGCAGAGCTGATTCACGTTCTTTTGTTTTACATTTGAACAAAACAAAACAATAAAAACACGAACAAAGGCTTTGCCGGCGGCAGCTAGTTTCTTTGACAATATAATGCTGCTTTACCATGCCTCATCACGATTTTTGACAGAACCTCAGTCAGTGCTCGTTTGGTTCATCTGATTACAGGGTACCCGGCACTGGAACTAGCAGAGTCAAAGCACTGAAGTATACCTGAAAATACATATATGCGCATGGGACTAAATTCGCGGTGTGTTGCGACACGTTTTGAAATAACGACGCGATTTGAAATAATGATTTCAAAACGTGTCGAGTTTATTTCAAAACGCGTTGGTGTGTGTCGACATTTTGAAATAAATTCGCCAAAGTGTTTGAGTACAACCATTCAGGACAAAAACCCACTGGACAAAACATACCCATGCAGGACAAAACACCACAGGACAAAATACCACCTATGAGGACAAACACCTACTGGACAAAACACTACCCACGCAGGACAAAAGCCCACCAGACAAAAGACCACCTCTAAAGGACAAAAAAACCACTGGACGAAACAAGTGTTTGTACACACCCATTCAGGACCAAACCCAATGGACAAAACACAACCCATGCAGGACAAAAGCCCACAACACAAAATACCACCCATGAAGGACACAAATCCACCAGACAAAACAAAGTTTTTGTGCAGTATTATTAAGGACGAAGAGACACCGGACAAAACACTGCTGACGCTCGGATCATGCACGAGCAATACATTTGTTTGGACAACGGTTCACAGCAATCATTCACGTGATGCTATGCACGAGCAATACATTTGTTTGGACAACAGTTCACAGCAATCATTCACGTGATGCTATGCACGAGCAATACATTTGTTTGGACAACGGTTCACAGCAATCATTCACGTGATGCTATGCACGAGCAATACATTTGTTTGGACAACGGTTCACAGTAATCATTCACGTGATGCTACCCAGAAAGATGATAAACATGCGCACACAGAATTCCCTCTCTATTCTATTCTTTATTTTTTTGTTTATCATCTATGTATGTCTTTATTTATGTATTTATCTACTCGTCTTTTTATTCATTTATTTAGTTAGTTAATTACTTATTCAATCTTATATGATAAAAACAGTGGAACCATCTGGCAATGCTCTGCATTGTTGTCCTATTGTTCATGAAATTTGTTGTCTCACGATGTACTGACCGTTGATTTCCATTGCACCGGCCATACAGTGTAACAGTTGACTTCTCTTATAGTGTGGGCATGGCGTCTTGGTGATGTGCGCTTGTGCAGACGCTGGCTTAACACAAATTCTCCTGATAACAAAGAGATTGCCCATGTCAATCAAAAACACAGGGAGGCTCGATAGAGATTATTTGGGTACGTCATGCATGAGAGAGGGGGAGAGAGAGAGAGAGAGAGAGAGAGAGAGAGAGAGAGAGAGAGAGAGAGAGAGAGAGAGAGAGAGAGAGAGAGATAAAAGTGTCAGTATCAGTGTTAACTCTCTCTCTCTCTCTCTCTCTCTCTCTCTCTCTCTCACACACACACACACACACACACACACACACACACACACACACACACACACACACACACCACACACGCACGCACGCACGCACGCACGCACGCACGCACGCACGCACACACACACACACACACACACACACACACTTACACACACACACACACACACACACACACACACACACACACACACACACACACACACACCACACGATGCGTGACCTGTCGCCTCCCCTGACCACTAGTGTCATTGTCCCACCTCCAACAGAACAGGAGACAAACAAAACACACCGCCGACACCAAACACGACAAAGATCCAACAACCACAAGCATCTTTTATGCAAAAAGCCAGATGCTCACCAAACAGTCCCTCACTAACACTGTGGCAAGACAGTCCAAAAAGAAAAAAAAAGAAAGAAACAATCTAGAGTTACGGCCTTGGGAAAACACCAGGGGGCGCCTCGAGTCATTAATTACCACCTCCCGCCATTTTGGATCTCACAAGAGAACAGATTAAGAAAGCATGAGACACGACAGAAAAGCCGTCGACTTTTGCCTAGCCCCGCAGGAGAGAAGAATGAATAAGAGAGTGTCACACGACGAGTATGGGAGCATGGTAGCTTCGAAAGATCATAATTGATGGTTTGATCTCGGATAATACCAATTATTGTAAAACAACAACAACAACAAAAACAACTTCTGTCATTGTTACTATTCTCGCGTGGATAACTGCAACTGATTAAATGAGAACGGTAAGTATATTTAAGAAAACACACACACACACACAAAAGGCAATCTCCACATAAAAACAATCCCATTTTCTGTGGGGTTTTGGCGCTGTTGATGCATCAGATGGTGAGTCAAAAGAGAGAAAATACCCTTATGATCTTGTTTTGACAGCAGACGGGAATGAAAGCCAGAGAATAACAGTTAATGATTCTAGGCAGAAAAATGTATGCAACGAATGACGATGCGACAGCAACGTTTCGACCTCTAAAGACAAAAACAGCAAAAGCAAAGAAATGAAACAAAACCCTACCTTAGATGAGGTAGGGAAATCTGTTCAGCATGAAAGCTTGATGATAGTTATCTTTTCTTAGAAGACGAAAAAGGAGCAGGGGAGGTAACAGAAAGAAAGGGGCGGCAAGGGATTGGGGGAAGAAGGTGTTGTGATCAGCCACCATTGTTTTTTCTGTCTTAATTCTTTCTTTCTTTTCATCAGTCAAAATTCTCTCTTTTCATGAGTCACAATTCTCTGTTTTCATCAGTCAAAATTCTCTCTTTTCATGAGTCACAATTCTCTCTTTTCATGAGTCACAATTCTCTGTTTTCATGAGTCACAATTCTCTCTTTTCATGAGTCACAATTCTCTCTTTTCATCAGTCACAATTCTCTCTTTTCATCAGTCACAATTCTCTGTTTTCATGAGTCATGATTTTGTTTAATCCGTCGCAATTTTCGGCTTTTTTTTCTTTTTTCATGAGTTGCTATTCTGATTTTTATGAGTCGTTATTCTCTGCTTTCGTGATTCATGATTATCTGTTTTTATCAGTCATGATGATCTGTTTTCATTAGTCATGATTATTGTTTCCGTGAGTCACATTTTCTTGTTTCATGAGTCATTTTTCTTTTTTTTCCATGCGCCGTAATTTCTTTCTTGTATCAGTTATTTTCTGTATTCGTTAGTCATAACAGTCTGTTTTCCTGAGTAATAATTCTCCGTTTTCATGAGTCATAATACTCTGTTTTCATGAGTCAAAATGTTTGGACAGATAAACATCTAGTTTTATTGTATTCCTGTTTTAACACGATAGAGGAATAACAAGCAAGAATGTAAATAATGATTAGGAAGCAATAACTTTATCAATATTTACATGTTTGACAAAAGAAGAAGAAGAAGAAGAAGAAGAAGAAGAAGAAGAAGAAGAAGACGAAGGCGATGATGATGATGATGATGATGATGATGATGATGATGATGATGATGATGATGAAGAAGAAGAAGAAGAAGAAGAAGAAGAAGAAGAAGAAGAAGAAGAAGAAGAGATGATGATGATGATGATGATGATGATGATGATGATGATGAAGAAGAAGAAGAAGAAGAAGAAGAAGAAGAAAGATGATGATGATGATGATGATGATGATGATGATGATGATGATGATGATGATGATGACGATGAAAAAGAAGAAGAGAGAGGAGGGAGGAAGAAGAAGAAGAAGAAGAAGAAGAAGAAGAAGAAGAAGAAGAAGAAGAAGAAGAAAGAACAACAACAACAACAACAACAACAACAACAACAACAACAACAAGAACAAGAACAAGAAGAAGAAAAGAGAGAAGAGGATGAAGAATAAGAATAAGAAGAAGAACAAGATGAAGAAGAAAAAGAAGAAGAAGAAGAAGAAGAAGAAGAAGAAGAAGAAGAAGAAGAAGAAGAAGAAGAAGAAGAAGAACAACAACAACAACAACAACAACAACATCAACAACAACAAGAACAAGGACAAGAAGAAGAAGAAGATGATACTGAGGATCCAGTGTGTTGCACGTGACGCTCGAGCCATATGATCTTCTCTCAGTCTTTTTACCAGCTGAAGACTGATCATAGTGCATACTGTGTGGGATCATGGTGCATACTGTGTGGGATCATGGTGTGGGATCATGTATGCTGTGTGGGATCATGGTGCATACTGTGTGGGATCATGGTGTGGGATTATAGTGCATACTGTGTGGGATCATGGTGTGCGATCATGGTGCATACTGTGTGGGATCATGGTGTGGGATCATGGTGCATACTGTGTGGGATCATGGTGTGGGATCATGTATGCTGTGTGGGATCATGGTGCATACTGTGTGGGATCATGGTGTGGGATTATAGTGCATACTGTGTGGGATCATGGTGCATACTGTGTGGGATCATGATGCATCCTGTGTGGGATCATGGTGTGGGAGCATGGTGTATACTGTGTGCGATCATGGTGTGGGATCATGGTGTGGGATCATGGTGTGGGATCATGGTGTGGGATCATGGTGTGGGATCATGGTGCATACTGTGTGGGATCATGGTGTGGGATCATGGTGCATACTGTGTTGGATCATGGTACATACTGTGTGGGATCATGGTGCATACTGTGCGGGATCATGGTGTGGGATCATAGTGTATACTGTGTGGGATCATGGTGCATACTGTGTGGGGTCATGGTGTGGGATCATGGTGCATACTGTGTGGGATCATGGTGCATACTGTGTGGGGTCATGGTGTGGGGTCATGGTGCATACTGTGTGGGATCATGGTGTATACTGTGTGGGATCATGGTGTGGGATCATGGTGGATCCTGTGTGGGGTCATGGTGCATACTGTGTGGGATCATGGTGTGGGATCATGGTGGATCCTGTGTGGGGTCATGGTGCATACTGTGTGGGATCATGGTGCACACTGTGTGGGATCATGATGCATCCTGTGTGGGATCATGGTGCACACTGTGTGGGGTCATGGTGCACACTGTGTGGGATCATGGTGCACACTGTGTGGGATCATGGTGCACACTGTGTGGGGTCATGGTGCACACTGTGTGGGATCATGGTGCACACTGTGTGGGATCATGGTGCACACTGTGCATACTGTGTGGGATCATGGTGCATACTGTGTGGGATCATGGTGCATCCTGTGTGGGGTCATGGTGCACACTGTGTGGGATCATGGTGCACACTGTGTGGGATCATGGTGCACACTGTGTGGGGTCATGGTGCACACTGTGTGGGATCATGGTGCACACTGTGTGGGATCATGGTGCACACTGTGTGGGATCATGGTGCACACTGTGCATACTGTGTGGGATCATGGTGCACACTGTGTGGGATCATGGTGCACACTGGTGGGATCATGGTGCACACTGTGTGGGACAGCGAGCGCTGGGATTTGCCCGACCAGAGACACAACACTACACAACAGACTCCTCTTAGAAATAAAAAATTTTTTAAAATGAAATAAAAAAATTGCAGGGATGCAAGGAACCGAGTTTGACGACGTGACAGACCTGATATGCTCTCTTGCGGTCAGCTCCGCGTTAAACACCATAACCTGACCCCTTTAAAGACGTTCCTTTAGACGTATTTCTTCTAAGTTCTTAAAAGCGATCAGAGCGTTCCATCTTCTATGTTCATACGTGATCGAAAAATGACTGATTTCAGCCTCTCTTGATGTAACAATAGAGTAGACACACCCTTGATCCAGGTTTCTTATATTACTGGGTGCTATGTTTTCCTTCCCTGGGTTTGCAGCCTGACGTGGCCCTTATGGTCGGCAGAGCGGTAAACAACGGCAGGTTGACGTGAAGACATCAACGACTCTAATAGGGGGCCTATGTTTTCACCAGACATCACTGACTCTAATAGGGGGCCTATGTTTTCAGCAGACATCACCGACTCTAATAGGGGGCCTATGTTTTCACCATACATCACTGACTCTACTAGGGGGCCTATGTTTTCAGCAGATATCACCGACTCTAATAGGGGGCCTATGTTTTCGCCAAACAGACATCACTGACTGTAATAGAGGGCCTATGTTTTCACCAAGCAGACATCCACTGACTCTAATAGGGGGCCTATGTTTTCACCAAACAGACATCACTGACTCTAATAGAGGGCCTATGTTTTCACCATGCAGACATCACTGACTCTAATAGGGGGGCCTATGGTTTCACCAGACAGACATCACTGACTCTAATAGGGGGCCTATGTTTTCACCAAGCAGACATCACTGACTCTAATAGAGGGCCTATGTTTTCACCAAGCAGACATCACTGACTCTAATAGGGGGCCTATGCTTTCACCAAACAGACATCACTGACTCTAATAGGGGGCCTATGTTTTCACCAAACAGACATCACTGACTCTAATAGGGATCCTATGTTTTCACCAAACAGACATCACTGACTCTAATAGGGATCCTATGTTTTCACCAAACAGACATCACTGACTCTAATAGGGGGCCTATGGTTTAACCACACACACATCACTGACTCTAATAGTGGGCCTATGTTTTTACCAAACAGAAATCACTGACTCTAATAGGGGGCCTATGTTTTCACCAAACAGACATCACTGACTCTAATAGTGGGCATATGTTTTCACCAAACAGACATCACTGACTCTAATAGGGATCCTATGTTTTCACCAAACAGACATCACTGACTCTAATAGGGGGCCTATGGTTTCACCAAACAGACATCACTGACTCTAATACAGGGCCTATGGTTTCACCAAACAGAGATCACTGACTCTAATAGGGGGCTATGTTTTCACCAAACAGACATCACTGACTCTAATAGGGATCCTATGTTTTCACCAAACAGACATCACTGACTCTAACAGGGGGCCTATGGTTTCACCAGGCAGACATCACTGACTGTAATAGGGGGCCTATGGTTTCACCAAACAGACATCATTGACTGTAACAGGGGCCTATGTTTTCACCAAACAGACATCACTGACTGTAATAGGGGGCCTATGTTTTCACCAAGCAGACATCCACTGACTCTAATAGGGGGCCTATGTTTTCACCAAACAGACATCACTGACTCTAATAGAGGGCCTATGTTTTCACCATGCAGACATCACTGACTCTAATAGGGGGCCTATGGTTTCACCAGACAGACATCACTGACTCTAATAGGGGGCCTATGTTTTCACCAAGCAGACATCACTGACTCTAATAGAGGGCCTATGTTTTCACCAAGCAGACATCACTGACTCTAATAGGGGGCCTATGCTTTCACCAAACAGACATCACTGACTCTAATAGGGGGCCTATGTTTTCACCAAACAGACATCACTGACTCTAATAGGGATCCTATGTTTTCACCAAACAGACATCACTGACTCTAATAGGGGGCCTATGGTTTCACCACACACACATCACTGACTCTAATAGTGGGCCTATGTTTTTACCAAACAGAAATCACTGACTCTAATAGGGGCCTATGTTTTCACCAAACAGACATCACTGACTCTAATAGTGGGCATATGTTTTCACCAAACAGACATCACTGACTCTAATAGGGATCCTATGTTTTCACCAAACAGACATCACTGACTCTAATAGGGGGCCTATGGTTTCACCAAACAGACATCACTGACTCTAATACAGGGCCTATGGTTTCACCAAACAGAGATCACTGACTCTAATAGGGGGCTATGTTTTCACCAAACAGACATCACTGACTCTAATAGGGATCCTATGTTTTCACCAAACAGACATCACTGACTCTAATACAGGGCCCATGGTTTCACCAAACAGAGATCACTGACTCTAATAGGGGGCTATGTTTTCACCAAACAGACATCACTGACTCTAATAGGGATCCTATGTTTTCACCAAACAGACATCACTGACTCTAACAGGGGGCCTATGGTTTCACCAGGCAGACATCACTGACTGTAATAGGGGGCCTATGGTTTCACCAAACAGACATCATTGACTGTAACAGGGGGCCTATGTTTTCACCAAACAGACATCACTGACTGTAATAGGGGGCCTATGTTTTCACCAAACAGACATCACTGACTCTAATAGTGGGCCTATGTTTTCACCAGACATCACTGACTCTAATAGGGGGCCTATGGTTTCACCAAACAGACATCACTGACTCTAATAGGGGCCCTATGTTTTCACCACACAGGCATCACTGACTCTAATAGGGGGCCTATGTTTTCACCAAACAGACATCACTGACTCTAATAGGGGGCCCATGCTTTCACCAAACCGTCTGTTGGTGTAGTTTAAAATAGCTTGTATTCAATGAACAAGTAAACAGAATATGTTCACAGTCCTCAGGACACATAACAAGTCCTAGGTTCCTACTGTGCTCAGCTATAACATTGACAAAAGTATTGGTGGTTACAATAGGTTCACGGTGTACTGCACATTTTACCCATAGTTGGGATTTTCCTTTCAAAATGAACATCAAAAAGACAACAGAAAGAAATAGTTGGGATTTTCCTTTCAAAATGAACATCAAAAAGACAACAGAAAGGAAAAATAAGATAAAGTAATACGAAAACGGGAGGAAGGGTAGATAAGCAATAACCACGTCATCAAGAAGAACATACGTGAACAATTTTTACAAACAGGGAGAGATAATTTCAGTGAAAAACGTAAAGTAATTCAGGTCAGAAACCGTGTTTTCCATAAATGATTTGATGAAGTCATACCAAGTAGTTCAATTTAGATTATTTTCTTTTCCTTATTTCCTTTCTTTCTTGTCCTTTCCTTTTTCTTCATTTCCTGCTGTTGTTTGTCTTTCCTTTTGAAGGCCCTATGACATCAGACGTTGGCTAATCAGTTCGCAAACAAACTATTTAATGAACTACATTGTTGGCCAATCGACTAGTCAGTCAACTTCTTATTTCAAGAGAAAAGAAAAGTATCATAATGAATCGAAAAAGTCCAACGTATGTGGCTGTATAAAATGAAACGTAAAACGGCAACAACGGTTAAATGAGACAGTGAAAAGGTCAAAGCTGAGATCGATTTGGTTCAGAAATAAACTGATGTACTTTTTCAAATACCACCGAGTTCACTCCAGCTTGGAGATTAAGGCTTTTTTTAAAAAAAGAATTTGTAATTGGGCATAATTCAGTGGAAGAGTCAGAATTTTATTTTCAGGGACAATATTCAATGGGGGCAAAATGGCAAGTAGTGTTTTTCTGTTTCTCCTCCATCACCACCATAACAAAAAGCGTTGTTGTCGAGATGTGGCTAGACCATATCATTCTTCAGATCACTCAGACCTAGACAGAGTCAGCAGTGAATACCTTGTTCTCTTCTTTTACCAAAATAATAAAATGAAGGAACTATAGCATCATTAATTGACAGATATCGTTTAAGCTGGCTCAAGGATTTCTTAGTTTTAGTGTAGTCGGGTAGGACATTCCATCGTTGAGTTGCGGATAGGATGAGTGATTTTTTTTATACATATATACATAAATCTGCGGTACATTTCATTAATGTGGTTCCAGAAGCCTTCGCCTGTGATGAGGGTTTCTGCCTTGACTGGAGAAGGAATCAGATCTGCTGAATCATCGGGGCGCAGGCCATTGATCATTTGATGATACTGTATGCATTTATGTCGTTTTCTTCTTTCTTTTAATGAGCAGGATCCCGACTTCTTATATAGTGTTTTGATTGTTTGTTCCACGAACAGTGGCTGCAATGATTCTTAGTGCTTCCAGGTGCAGATTTTCCAAAGACTGCCATTGCATTTCAATACACTTCTCCTAGGCAATGTCGGCATAAACAAAATGTGGCAATGTGAAGGATTTGTGTAAGATTTCCAGAGCTTTTCTCCTGACTTTATATTCATAGCTTTTAAGACATGAAATTAACATAATAACTGTGGTCATCATATGCTTTATCGGCTCGTCCCATTTGCAATTGTATCGAAGCATGACACCTAAGGGTTTATGCTTGTTAGTACTTTCTAGAATTGTAGATCCAAATGTCAGAAGTAAAACTACATTCCTATCGAGAGCCAAATTTAACAGTTCTGATTTTTTTTTTCGACATTAAGTTTGTTTTACTTTCCATATTCAGGCCCAGGAGTTTATCTGTTCTAAGTGTGTCGCTGGTTTGTCTGTCTGTCTGTCTGTCAGCATGACCACGATTCGATATGACCACGATCCGATATCAATGGAACTCGAAGGGAAGATATAATCTGGTCCAAGGAAGAAGTTATACAATTTTTGATGAAGATCTGTAACGCGAATCCGGATCTAAGGGGAATCCAGGATCCGTTCCACCTGGGTACAGGTCTGTGCTCTCCCCCTAAAAATCTAGTTTTTATCATTTTTTCTGTGCCTTACCCCCCTCCCCCTCTTCCACGCCATTCCTACCAACACCCCCCCCCCTCCCCCACACACACACCTCACAGCCACACCCCAACCTGGCTCGCCACAGACCCGGCATCAGCAATCCACGGGGAGCAGTCAGTGTCAAGCCGTCAAGAGGCAACCCACCAGAGGAGACACTGCGCCATTGTCGAGTCATTTCAGGGGTGCTCAGTACTGCCTGTTCTGGGCCTGCTGACGCAGAACACCAGCTGCTAGGATCTTTCTGACAACAATAACTCCTCAGTTTCGGAGCCAGCGTAAGTGAGCGTACCCTCCAGAGGGCGCCACCACGTCCGTCCAACGACAGTCCCCCTGACCTGGCGGATGCCGGAGACTTCCGACACGAATTCGCCAAGGACACCGACGTGGAGAGGACATCCAAACTGAGGTCACATGAGCAGGGCATGAAGGGCCACAGATTTTATTTTTCTACTTTTTATATTCTGATCCACGAGAACGGTGAAGATGTTGTGGAGTTCCCTTCTAGTATGAGACTGCATGATAAGGGCTGTACTTGACGCTTTCTTTCATAATCAATTCCGGCGTCAACCAGACCCGAGAGATACAGATACTTGCAGTGTCGGTCAGGACCTTCAAGCAACACTGTCTGAGATGCCTCCATCGAGCAGATGGAGCTCCAGTGTGTGGGCCTGTTGTCCCAACTGATCCCCTAGGAAACTTCACTTCGGGTAGAGACCGCTCGGGACAGAAAAATCTCACAATAAAATGGCCATGATGGGG
>CM031625.1:47212970-47220470 GCA_018398815.1 Conus ventricosus
TCTATTGGAACTTGCTGGTCTTGTTCCACAGTTCTGCGTTGGCAATAACATCTGGCCATCTGATGTTCACAATGTTCGCAGACATCTGTTGACAAATGTTTGGAGTTTGTGGGTGTTTGTCTTTGTTGTTCGCCACGTTCAGAACCATACAGAAGGACAGGTTTCACATTTGAGTTGAAGATTCTGATCTTGTTATGGAGTGAGAGGGCAGAGGAATTCCAGATAGGCCGTAGCGTAGTAAAGGTGTGCCTGGCTTTATTGATGCGACTCTTGATATCCTCATCTGTACCTCCATCTTTGCTGACCACACTGCCGAGGTAGACAAACTTGTCAACTTCAATGATGTCTTCCTGTTGTAGTCGTAGTGGGTCTCGTTGCTGGTTGTTGACTCTCATGGCTTCTGTTTTCATTATGTTGATTTGGAGGCCTGTCTTTCCTGCTTCTTCTGCTCCCCCGCACAGCTTCTCTTGTGTGTCTTGCTGTTTGTGGGACAGAAGGCTGATGTCGTCGGCGAAGTCCAGGTCTTCCAGTTGCTTGGTGAAAGTCCACTGGATTCCTGTCCTCTTGCCGTCTGTAGACTGCCGCATTAATCCATCAACGACCATCATGAAAATTGTTGGCGATAGTAGACAACCCCTGACGGACGCCGGTTTGTACAGTGAAGGGCTTCGTTAGCTTCCCATCGTGGACGACCTGGCATGTGGCATCCTCGTAGAGTTGCTGGATGATGGCAACAAACTTGGGGGGGAAGCCATAGTGGTGCATGAGTTTCCAGATGGTATCTCTGTCGATGCTGTCAAATGCCTTCTGGAAATCTACAAATACTGCGTACAAGGGGGTCTGCCACTCCAGAGACTGCTCGATGATAATTCTCATGGTGGCAAATTTGGTCTGTGCATGATCTGTCTTGGCGAAATCCAGCTTGTTCTTGGCGGAGGGTCTTGTCTAGGGCGGTCTTTAGTCTCTCTAGCATGATTTTGGTCAGCACCTTCCCCGGGATGGACAGCAACATAATCCCTCTCCAGTTTTTACAGGATGACAGGTCCCCTTTTCTTCGGCAGCTTCACCAGGTGGCCTCTTTTCCAGTCTTCTGGCACTCGTTCCTGCTCCAGATCTTGCTTAGGAGTGGATGCAGCATCTCTGTTGACGTCTGGATATCTGCTTTCAGTGCTTCAGGTGGAATTCCGTCTGGACCCGCTGCTTTACCTGACTTCAGTGACTTGATGGCTTTGGTAACTTCCGTCTTGGTTGGTGGGCCTGTGTTGATGTCCAGAAGCTGGTTGGTGTGGAATGTCTGGGGGGACAGGTGGTGCGGTCTATTCATGTCTCTTTAAAGTGCTCTGCCCACCTTGCTCTCTGCTCAGCTTCTCCTGCGATGGTGTTTCCCCTCCTTGTCTTTGACCGGGCGACTGGGGTTGCTGGTCTTTCCAGAAAGTGTTCGGGTAATCTCATAACAGCCTTTTCATGTTTCTCTGTCCTGCCGCTGTTTCTGCCTCTTCTGTGAGCTCATTGATGAATTGTTTTCTTGTCTTGTCTAGCACTTTTCTTAACTTGGCGGTTGACGTCCCAGTAGTGTGCCTGTAACTCTTGCTTGTGGTCTTGGTCTTGGTCTTGGGTCTGGTGATCTGGTCTTTTAGGTGCTTCCACTCTGTGATGAGGGTCCATGTTCCAGCTGTCAGCCATTCTTTTGTGTTTTCTTCGCTTCTTTCCAAGCACTTGTGTACATGTCGTCTGCCAGACCTCCCTCAGGTCACACCAGTGGTCTTCGATTGTTTTTTCAGCAAGTTGGTCAAGTACGCTGAATCTGTTTCTCAGTTCCAGTTTGAACCCCTCTGTTGTTGCTCTCTCCTTCAGACTGTGTACATTGTACTTATGTGATAGTCGGCCTGCTTGGTCTTTGTAGGCTTTCATTTGGTCTTTAGCACAGCTATCACAAGGTTGTGGTCTGATGCTGCGTCTGCTCCTCGTTTCACTCTCACGTCATGTAAACTTCTGCGCCATTTTCTGCCGATGGTAATGTGGTCGATATTGGTTCTGGGTCTTCCCATCAGGTGAATTCCAAGTCATCTTGTGAATGTTTTTGTGTGGAAAACAGTGCCTCCGATGACCATGTCGTTGAAAGCACAGAAATTCCACAAACAGTTCTCCATTTTCATTTTGTATTCCTTTCCGTGTATGCCCATAATCTGCTCTCTGCCCTTGTTGTCCGTTCCCACTTTGGCATTGAGATCTCCCATGAGGATCTTAAGGTCTCCTCTTCGGCACTCTAATCCACGACTGTTTGGAGTTTTATTGTAAGAATTCCTCCTTTTCCTCTGGGTCTGCTACGTTTGTGGGGGCGTAGCACTGTAAGATGGTGGTTTTCCTGCCCTTTGAATTGAATCTTGCAGTGAGGATCCTGGTGACACTGGTTCCCAGGACAGCAGTGCTCGCGTCGCCTCGGGTGTCATCAGCAGCGCTACTCCGTGCGTGTGTGGCTGGTCTTCTTCTCGTCCAGAGTAGATGATGGTGTCTCCACTTGTCAGCCCTTGTCTTCCTGTTCCTTGTCCCATCTAGTCTCGCACAAGGCCAAGGATCTTAGGTTGTACCTGTGCATCTGACTACTCACTTGTGCTGTTTTTTTCCAGTCTCGTATAGGGTTCTGATGTTCCAGGTCCCTATCCTGGTCTTGGCTTTGGTCGTCAGAAGAGTTGTCGGCGCACTGGCTTCCTGAAGGCTTTCACCAGCTCGCGTCATGGGCTCTGCTAGAGAGAACTCTTCCCCAACCATGCTATTCTCGGAAAATCTCATTGCGGTTTCTGTAACAACGTTTGTTTTCTAGGACCGGGTTGTTAGCCCAATTCAAACCCCCAACCTGGAGGGCCAGTTGAGTGCTCTTTGTCTGGTCTCTACCCTTTGACCTGTCTGGCTTGGGTGGCCCTACCAGGAACGAATCTCCCGCCAGCATAGCTCTCCCCGGGTCAAAGAGACACGCAAGCTCCCCAACCAACGGCAAGGTTGCACTCACTGGGAAGGTTGGCACGCTGATGTGCTTCAAATGAAGGATCTTTCGTCTTGTACATTTGAGCATGCTGCTATTGTCATCATCACTGACTTTTCTTATATAAAAAATGATGAGATTTGTCAAATGGTGTGTAACCCCCCTAGCCCTGCGCTTATGGCTTGCTGAGATAAAGGCAATAACAGACTCTCTCTCTCTCTCTCTCTCTCTCTCTCTCTCTCTCTCCTCTCTCTCTCTGGCCTCCCTGGTCCGGCCCCCGGCAAGACTTATTTCAGCCGCTCAGGTAAATTTTCAACTTGTTTCAACTGTAAGTTGTACAGCATGCCTGTTAAAGGTCCTCCCGTCCACTGTAGAAGCCACACTCACTGCTGCACTGGAAAGAAATGACATTGTCGTCGTACAACATAGAGGTAAGAGAAAAACATACTGTCGTCATTCTACGATTGGACCCGGAATAGCTCAGTTGGTAGAGCGCCGGACTCGTAATCTTGGTGATCCTGGGGTTGCGGGTTCGAACCTCCACCGGGCGTTTCGGTACAGGGGATTTTTCCCTCGGAGTTAACAATTGGTTCTGCCTCCTTTTCCCATACAGTCCTTCGAATGAGACTATAAACCGAGGTTTCCGAGGTTCCGTGTGTGAACGCACGCATAACATCTTGCACACACGTAAATATCCCATCACCAACTTCGGAAGAGTAGGCCAGTTTGGCCGTTGGTATGGATGACACGTTACACATAGCATGCACCCTGCGTGAGAATTGGAAAGAATGAAGGAAGTAAGGAAAATGAGTGATCGATATTGAACGATACTGACTGGATGACACGAGAAACGCCTGAATGAAGCGCCAGCTGGCAGCTCTTCAGTCGGCACTACCCAGGTAGGCAGCCCGTTGTGTAAACGAGTGTTGATTGTAAAGCGCTAGAGCTTGGCTCTAGCCGAGAATAGGCGCTATATAAGTATTCATTATTATTATTATTATTATTATTATTATATACGATTCACTACAACTACCGAACAGCCCCCTGCCATGCAAACTCGGCGTGGCGTATCGTCGCAAATAACCGTCACAGCTGAACAGGGATAGGCACAGAGCAGAGACCTACAGAAACAATGAAAGAAACAGGCAAGTGTATGTTCTCCGTCCGGTTTATTTTTACCGACACCACCTTGTTTATTTTACAACGCGGACAGAACCAGCGACAGTCTTGCTGCAGGTGATGAGATTTCTAAGAGTGACAAACACCTCCCTCCGTCTGTCCCCCAGCCTGCAGAAGAAACACGGCACAGCGACAAGCAGACAGCGATCGACTTGCAGCAGAGTGACAAAGAATCTGTGACAGTGGCACAAGATGAAGTGTTGATGTGGATCTTGGATCGGTGAAGCCAAGTGCTGACTGTATTGATGAGTGCCATGGTGTGGTTTGTGATCAGACAGGCCTCCGGTGAGTGAACAACAGAGCGACCCTCCAGAGAACGTGACTGTCAGTGACATAATTGAGTACCTACAGGGAATGATACAAACATGGACAGCGTTCATTTTTACTGACAGAGAAAATGTGCAATTGACTTTCAGCAGCAATTCAGCGGAAATCTTGATGAGTGTGGATAAACTAATTGCCATTCACAATGACAATCACATCGGCATTCGATGTTTGTTAATTGCTTCCATGATTTGGTTTCCTCATCGTGATGTTGTTTTCTGACATTGATTATTCGTTTTATTCTTTAATATTCATTTCTGATCAGCCCCACCCCCACCGTAACCCCTGCATGAGAATGGGTTTGTAAGCTTACATCATTCATTCATTCATTCGTTCATTCCTTCATTCATTCATTCATTCATTCATTCATTCATTCATTCATTCATTCATTCATTCATTCATTCTCTGTCTGTCTACCTGTCTGTCTGTCTGTCTGTCTCTCTGTATGTGTGTGTATGTGTGCCTGCCTGTCTTTTCTGTCTGTCTGTCTGTCTGTCTGTCTCTCTCTCTCTCTCTCTCTCTCTCCTCCTCTCTCTCTCTCTCATCTCTCTCTCTCTCTCCCCTCTCTCTCTCTCTCCTTACCATATGTTTTACTGGATGAAAAACAAAAAAACGATGTGTGAAAATATGCAGGGAAACACTGGGAAAACGGTCATTCCAGAAGAGAGAGAGAGGGAGGGAGGGAGGGAGGGAAAGCCAAAGAGAGGGAGAAAGAAAGGGAAGATGGTTGGTTTATACAACAGTAACTATTAAATGAGCTTCTGAAATCTTGCAAAAATGCAAAGCTATTCTGGCAAAACAGTTCAGACATTTTGGCGTAAGAACTCCAGACCACAAAACTCTGTTTTTAAACCAATTGTTGGTTCAGTTATAATGATAAAGAAAAAGAAATAACATCAAGAAGGACGTCACCTGAAGGAGAAATGGACGAGGCTTGTATTGCTGAAGGGAATCACCTTGTGCTGGACCGAGCGATTTGAAAAGAAGGGGAGCCCATGGCTTCCAGAACACTGAAGTTGACAAGGACATCAGACCTGATCATTGCATTGGAGAAATGTGAAAACAGTCTGATGGTGATGAAGTAGAATTCCCGTTCAACAAAGAATATCAATGACGGTGTACACCCTAACTGTCGGAATATTTTCATTGTCCGGCATGGAAGTAAAAAAGTGGAATGTTAATGATAAATGATTTCTATGTCTAAATATAACCGGGAACTCTGTGCAGTTTTTTCATTAAAAAAATTACCAGTAACCTGTATTAGTGATTATATAAGGGTTCAGTCTTATGGAAATTCCTTTCGCAAAACACACCAGGTATTGGCAAAAAGATAAGCCGCAAACAGAGAGCAGATTGCTGTTTAACTCCCCTGACATTCTAGATCACGTGAGTGGCGCCATCAACTGTCCGTGTACGTTTAGTCAAAAACTGTTGTGGATGTTGTTGCAGTTCGTGCGTCGTGCTGACAATGATCAGAACATGACACAGAGAGGACAGGGGGGTGTGGGATGCAGCTGGCAATGATCGGAGCATCACACAGGAGAGGACAGGGCGGTGTGGGATGCAGCTGACAATGATCGGAGCATCACACAGGAGAGGGCAGGGCGGTGTGGGATGCAGCTGACAATGATCGGAGCATCACACAGGAAGGACAGGGCGGTGTGGGATGCAGCTGGCTGGAGTGGCACGGCTCTCGAAGCTCTGCAGCAAGTCGGACAAAAGAGGTGTGCGGCCCTGATATGAATTTCAGTGATGCCAGACTTTTCTAATGGGTGCCTGATGCCAAGGGCAAGGGAGGTAAGAGGCGTGGGACGTCAAGAAACAAGCGCAAAACAAATTCAGGTTGACAGGATGCTACTTGCTGAAGACAGTACTTCTCTGGGTCCCACTGGCACCTGCGTGTGTGTCTTTGCCTTTTACTTCTTGCTGAAGACAGTACTTCTCTGGGTCGCACTCGCACTTGCGTGTGTGTGTGTGTGTGTGGTGTGTGTGTGTGGGGTGTGTGTGGTGTGTGTGTGTGTGTGTGTGTTCTACTTCTTGTTGAAGAACAAGAGTTTCGATCCTTGTAGGCACCAGTTCTTTCCGAGCGCCAGTCACAAAACATTGCCACTGTCCGACTTTTTTTCTGGCATGGCGAGAGAGCCAACATTCATTGTCCAGGGTTTGACCCGTGGTCGTGTGCACTGAACTCCAGTTCACTCAGTAGCAACACCACCGCTACTGAAGACGGACGGAGGTCTGTCGGGAAGCTCCAAGTAAGTGCTATTCCTAGCTGAGTGACCTGTGTAAATCCGGTAGTCGTTAAGCCTGAAGATAGTTTAGCGAACTCTTCGCCCATTTCTAGCCCGCCTGCCGGTAGGGTGTGCCCAGAAAAGCTGACACTCGCCAGGTTAGCCGAAGTTCTGGCCACCTTGTCTCTGTGAAACGCTTCTCTACTAATTAGCGAAAGTCCTGGCCACCTTGTCTCTGTGAAACGCTTCTCTACTAATTAGCGAAAGTCCTGGCCACCTTGTCTCTGTGAAACGCTTCTTTACTAATTAGCGAAAGTCCTGGCCACCTTGTCTCTGTGAAACGCTTCTCTTCTAACCTGCGCCCAGCAAGCATCTCCAAAAAACAAAATCGACACAGACCATGACTCCTGGTGTTTGGCGTTCCAGTGGGACCTTCACAGAGGTGACCACAAAAGAGGATGTATAAGTTTCAAAGACTTGCAGGCTGCAGATGGCACAGTTAAGATAACCCATAGTGAGACAAGTGATCGTGTTCCTTTTACAGGACAGTGGAAAACGTTTTAGCACCGAACCCTGTGTTAAACCTTGACAACAGTCAAGTGTGATGTGTTGAATAAAGTCGTCCCTTCAATCCACTGTGGAGTAGATTGCATTTTTTGTACAGAAATTGATATGCCAATTGTTCTAGAAAGCCCTTGCCGAAACGGTTTTTTAAAGAAGAGAGAGAGAGAGAGAGAAGAGAGAGAGGAGAGAGAGAGAGAGAGGAGAGAGAGAGAGAGAGAGAGA
>CM031625.1:47225470-47237970 GCA_018398815.1 Conus ventricosus
AAAATGTATGCAAACTCTTAAATGTATTTCGAAAGGTGATTTTTTCTTCCACCCTAGTTATAAAAAAATAAATAAATAATACAACAACAAAAAAAACAGAGAAAAATATAGCCGCTTTATTGTGGTCAATGAATGAATTATGTTTGATTAAAAAAAATCTTAAGATGCTGCCTAGCAACGTTCCAAATCACTATGGACACACTTAAATGCCGTTTGCGCCAATCCCCAGGTGACGTCATCGGGAGATACGGTGTTTGTTGGATGCTCAATGGAAATCTGGGACCGAATGGCTGTGTAACCAAGAGTGTTAGACACCCACAGACAACAACAACAAAAACGTTCCACTGTACATAAACTCAGCTATGTGCTAGTACGAAGGCAGCGTACATTCCCAGCCCCTGATCTTGATGTGTCACCCCTCTGCCGCAATAACCCTTGTGCACTGGCTGACTACATTAGTTAACAGCGTCACCCCTCTGCCGCAATAACCCTTGCGGATTGGCTGACTACATTAGTTAACAGCGTCACCCCTCTGCCGCAATAACCCCTGCGCATTGGCTGACTACATTAATTAACAGCGTCACCCCTCTGCCGCAATAACCCCTGCGCATTGGCTGACTACATTAGTTAACAGCGTCACCCCTCTGGCCGCAATAACCCTTGCGCATTGGCTAACTACATTAATTAACAGCGTCACCTCTCTGCCGCAATAACTCCTGCGCATTGGATGACTACATTAGTTTAACAGCGTCACCCCTCTGCCGCAATAACCCTTGCGCATTGGCTGACTACATTAATTAACAGCGTCACCCCTCTGCCGCAATAACAGCGTCACCCCTCTGCCGCAATAACGCTAGCGCATTGGCTGACTACATTAATTAACAGCGTCACCCCTCTGCCGCAATACCCCTGCGCATTGGATGACTACATTAGTTAACAGCGTCACCCCTCTGCCGCAATAACCCTAGCGCTTTGGCTTACTACATTAAACAGCGTCACCCCTCTGCAGCAATAACCCTTGCGCATTGGCTGACTACATTAAACAGCGTCACCCCTCTGCCGCAATAACCCTTGCGCATTGGCTGACTACATTAATTAACAGCGTCACCCTCTCTGCCGCAATAACCCTTGCGCATTGGATGACTACATTAGTTAACAGCGTCACCCCTCTGCCGCAATACCCCTTGCGCATTGGCTGACTACATTAGTTAACAGCGTCACCCCTCTGCCGCAATAACCCCTGCACATTGGCTGACTACATTAGTTAGCAGCGTCGGAAGGAAAAAGCGTGGTCAGGGTGTGGCCCCAGTAGACGCTCTTTGTTGATGGCACTCGGGGTGGGTCGTGGACTGCGAAGGAAAAATTACAAGTCAACATGACAGAACAGTGCTTCTCTTTTCTCTCTCCGGATCCGTGGCCAGAATAGTGTACATGTGTTGATAGCTGAGAAAGAACGTCTAACTCTTGTCCAAATGCTAATAAGGGATGCATGAAATCAACTTTAATATGTTCATATCTGAGAAAGAATGTCTAACTTGGATAGACTGGTATTTTTGTTCAAATGCTAATAAGGAATGGATGAAAACAACTTTAATATGTTCATATCTGACAAAGAACGTATGTCTTGAAGATGCGGTCACTCTGTGTCTGTGTCTGTGGAGGAAAAGACGGCTTTAAACACGTGAACAGTAGAACAGACGGCTTTAACACGTGATCAGTGGAACAGACGGTTTTAAACACGTGAGCAGTGGAACAGACGGCTTTAAACACGTGAGCAGTGGAACAGACGGCTTTAAACACGTGATCAGTGGAATAGACGGTTTTAAAACATGTGATCAGTGGAACAGACGGCTTTAAACATGTGATCAGTTGAACAGACGGCTTTAAACATGTGATCAGTGGAACAGACGGCTTTAAACACGTGATCAGTGGAACAGACGCTTTTAAACATGTGATCAGTGGAACAGACGGCTTTAAACATGTGGTCAGTTGAACAGACGGCTTTAAACATGTGATCAGTGGAACAGACGGCTTTAAACATGTAGTGAGTTGAACAGACGGTTTTAAACATGTGATCAGTGGAACAGACGGCTTTAAACATGTGGTCAGTTGAACAGACGGTGTTAAACATTGTGGTCAGTGGAACAGACGGCTTTAAACACGTGGTCAGTTGAACAGACGGCTTTAAATAAGTGGTCAGTTGAACAGACGGCTTTAAACACGTGATCAGTGGAACAGACGGGTTTAAACACGCGGTCAGTTGTGTCCTCATGTGGAACAAATGAAAGGCTCGAATGGCTGATCGTTTTTATAGCCATACCTAATAAGGAATGAAAGGCTTAAAACAACTGAATATTCCTGTATCCACACAAGCAAACAAGAAATGTATTGCTCGAGTATTTAACTGTTTTATATGCATGTATATGAGAGCTTTCAATGTGTTATGATTTTGAGTGTAGACCCTATACCTGGGAGAGAATATATTTCCTTTGAATTTGTTTTAATCCACATCAGAGAATGAATGCATTCCTTAATCGTTGAATTATTCTATGGCCGTACCCAAGGAGAATTGTATGACTCACGCTTTTCATTTTCATGATTTGTATCGAAAAAAGACAGTAGGATGTATCATTCCTTATAACTTTGTATCAATATATAACAAGGAATGTATAGTTTAAAATTGGTGCTGTTCTATGTCCGTACCTAAGAATGAGTGCATGGAATGCACATTTGACTAGTGGTGTTTGTGTCGGATATGTCTAAGTGCACAGCGCTCTATCTCCCCCCCCCCCCCCCCCCCCCCCCCCCACACACACACCACATACTGCGCAGGGCTGCCCGGACAGATTTAAAAGTCAAAATCAAATGCTGCCCAGGACAAGGAAACCCCAGGACAGCTTTTAAAACGACAGGAATTTTAATGCACGAATCTAAAAAAAAAAAAAAAAAAAAAAAAAACTAATTGGAAGCTCCGCACTGTAGAAAAGGAAGAGAAAAACTCCTACTCACCGATCCCCCACTACCCCCCCCCCCCCCCCCCCCCCCCCCCCCTCAAAACAATAACTTTGGGCAAAAAAAAAATCAGTGGAACAATTCAATTCCCCAAGAAACGATTTCCAATAGAAAAAAAAAGTCCCTAAATGGCGCATTAATATGGCAGATGATCTGCACCCAGTGTCACGGAGCGCGTGCAATGATCGTGAATATTCATTAGTCTGGGAATAAATCGGATAAACGTGGCCTTCCTTCAGCTCCACTCTCTGTCTCAAGAAGTCTGTTTTATTCCTCGGCTTCAAACACAAACGCAGGCAGTGACAGTGATGCTATGGAAAAAAGATGGTAAACAAACATAAAAACAAATGAACTTTTTCGTAGATAAAGGAGACAAGAGAAAGAGAGAGAGAGAGAGAGAGAGAGAGAGAGAGAGAGAGAGAGAGAGAGAGAGAGAGACGCATGCACGCACGCACGCACACACACACACACACACACACACACACACACACACACACACACACACACGCACACACACACACACGCACACACACACACACACACACACACACAGGACACACACAAGATGGCGGACAGCGATAAAGCCTAGTATCGGGCTCTCCTGATTTTTCCGCCGAACTACCGTCAGTATGACAAGGCTGACACGTTCTCGCAGCATGGGCAGCCGTTCTCCGACGACGATTACACCGAAAGTCAAGGGGAACGGCGCCAATCAGCGAGGACTGCCTCCTTAAAGAAACGCTGATTCGATCGGCAAGGAAAGCAGCTCAGCACAAACAAGAAGGGGACAAGTCAGCAAACAGCGAGGACTGATGTTCACTCACCGGACACAGTAAGTGAAATAAGAGACTTGAAAAACTGTGATCGAATCGCTATGTAAACGCATATCTTCACTCGAAGACATCGTTCTCAAGCAGAATAAGTTGATCACAGACATGGGCAAATCTAAGGTAACCATGGCACCAACAGACAATCATACACAAACAGAAAATGCTAGCGCTGCGTCTCCAAGTCCTAGTAGACCCACCTTTCCTTTGTATGCTGATGCGGTGAAATCCAGTCAACAAAACTCTAAAGCAGCTTCCGCATCAGAAGCAAAGAAAAAGAATTTTAATCAAAAAATGAAATCAATAGAGAAGAAGGAAGGCCCAGAACGCACACAAAATGACGTCAGAAGTTCTCATGACGTTAGAGTTCGATCAGAAAAAACACAGAACAATATTAGATCCAAACAAGAAGAGAAACAAGACTTTCCCAGGGTCGCGATCATTCATGATTCTGTTTTTAAGGGAGTGAATGGAAAGAGATTAGGCCAGTCTTACGGTTTTGATACGAAGACGTGCAAAACCTTTACAACAGAGGAACTTACACAGACGCTTCAATCCACTCTTTCCATGGATGAGAAACCATTGGATGCGGTGCTTATCCACTGCGGTATAAATGACATTCAAAAGAAGGACCCTGAACTTGCCAGCAAAGCGTTTTCCTCGTGCATCAAAAACATTGTCATGAGCCACCCCAACGTTAAGGTTGTTATTAGCAAGCTATCACCTGTCAGAGATTCAAAACTAGAAGTCAAGCGGGAGCTGTTCAATGCATTGATAACAACAAAACTATTTGGAATTAAAAACATATCATTTGTCTGTCATTCCAACCTTCAAACAAATAAATGGTATCTCAAAGACGATCTCCATCCAACACATCGAGGATCGAGCGTGCTGGCAAGAAACGTTGGAAGACATATCCGACAACTCTTCTGGGAGAAACCGAGGAAGACAGCGAGAACGTCAAACAAGTGGCAGCCCGGGAACTATCCACCACCCAGAGGACACGGACCCTTCGCTGTACACAGTGGTCCATGGTACAACATGTTTGACATTCTCAGTGGGCCTACATCCTGGTATTAAAACAAAGACAGAGAAATACGTTAGTGTAGTTTTGGCGGAAATCTCAACCGTTGACTCTGTTCTTCCCATCTTGAGTGACTATTTAGGGGGATTTTCTTTTTGATGTGTTAGTTAAAGCATTCGCTAACAGGACAGTGATCAATCTTCCTTCATTGATAGAGTGCATTCTCTGTGTACAGTTCTTTTTCCGTTCTTGTCATAACTAATATTGTTTATCGTATCATAGTGATACTTTTTTTGTATTGTTAGTTACTTTTCAGTGCATAATTTGTATTTAATCGCTTTTTCACCTTCATTTTATTTTGTTTTATCTATTAATAGAACGCATGATAGCTAAGGATTTTAAAGTGTTCCAATGGAATTGTCGATCCATCACAACCAGTAAAGATCAACTAGTACAACATCTATCTGAAGTCAAATACAACATATTAGCTTTGCAATCACTGAATGTCAGTAAAAATAAACTACCTAAGCTTCCTAATTATTATTTTCCACCAATTATCCAAAACATTAATAATGAAGAAAAAATAAATGTAGCAATATATGTCCGTGAAGATGAGAGAAATATGCTCCATGTGCCAGTCCTGCTCCACTAGACATTCCTGGATTGCACTCATGTGCAGTCAGAATTCAAGTTGATTATAATGTAGTAACAGTTGTTTCTGTATACCTACCTCAGGGCCCAAACGATCGTAATACAGAATGGCTGCGTTCTGTTCAATCAGACCCATCTACCAAATATTTAATCACTGGTGATTTTAACGCCCATTCGCCATTCTGGGAAAAGGGATGCCAAATAATAACCAGTAACCGTTTTATTGAAAACATAGTGGACTCCTCTCTTTACCTTCTCAACGATGGCAGTATTACTCGTATTCCAGACAACCCTAAACATAAACCTAGTGCCATCGACTTATCATTCATATCTCCTGAACTAGCTATATCATGTGACTGGCTGACACTTGATGATACATTAAATAGTGACCATCTACCTATTAAGATTTCTCTTGAAAATATGAGACCTGTAACAAATGATGTAACACATGACAAAGTTCCCAAATATTGTTATAAATTTGCTAACTGGAAAAAATTTTCATATCTACTCAGTTCATTTAACATGAGCATAGAAAATATTGAGAATCAAGATGTCGATACGTTATATGATCATCTTCAGAAAGCAGTACACTCTGCTGCAAAAAGAATCAATTCCGACTGTAAAATCTGTAAAATCAAAAAAACATTTGGGTAATGTCTGGTGGAATGATATATGTCAACAGGCAAAACAAGAAAAAATAGAAAAAACAAAAGAATACAAAAGAGAAAAAAATCTTAAGGAAAAAACTGAAAACTTCTTGAGAAAAAAAGAGCGAAAAATTACCAAAATAGAATAATTGCACAAGCAAAACGACAGTATTGGTCGTCTGTATGTCAAAATGAGGTATCAAACTATAAAGACATTCAAAAAGTTTGGACACAATTAAAAACAATGAAAAATGGAGTTAGCTTTCCACATTGTCGATCAAATTAAAACAATATCAATTTCCGTCAAATTTTGATAAATCTGAAGCATTTGCTGACTTATTTGCATACAACAGTAGCATTAACAGCTTATCCTTGGACAAGAAAAAACACCGCGAACGTGAAGAAAAGAAAAACATCTATGATAGCCCAAAACCAACAGAAAAATCACTATCTAAATTCTGCTATAACATTGCAGGAAGTCAATGAGTGTATTATTAATCTAAATAAAAAGACATCAGTGGGATTAGATGGCATTTCAAATGAAATATTAAGTCATTTCCCGCAAAATATCATAAAATTTCTACATTTGTTTTTCCAAAAATGTTGGGACAGTGGCAAAATGCCCTAATTTGGAAACACTCAATTATAATTCCTATTCATAAAAAGGAAAACCACTCAGTGATATAAACAGCTATCGGCCAATATCATTAACGTCTAACACGTGTAAACTGATGGAAAAGATAGTGTTAAAAAGGCTAATTCATCATTGCAATAAAAACTGCATCATTCCTATCAACCAAGCTGCATTCCAAGCAGGCAGATCTACAATTGAGCACTTAGTAAAACTTACAACACACGTAAAACATCAATTTGCACGTCGTAAGAACGTCCTCGCTACTTTTTTTGACATTCGTAAAGCCTATGAACAAGTGTGGCACAAACGACTAATTTACAAAATAAAGAATATCGGAATCAGTGGGAACATATACAATTTTATTCAAGATTTTCTACAAGGTAGGCACATTCAAGCAAAAATAGGAAATACGTATTCCAACCCAAGACCCTTACAAATGGGTTTACCCAAGGTTCAGTAATTTCCCCAATATTATTTAATATTTTAATCTTTGACCTCCCTAAAGGTCTTTTCTAAAGATACTGAAGTGGCTCAATTTGCTGATGATATATGCCTATGGACAAAGTGACAATGAAAAGAAATACACCATCAAGATCATTAAATTACATCAAAATAAAGTATCAACTTGAATTAAATAAGATCAGTGATTTTTTAAATGTAAATGGTCTTTCTCTTTCCCAGAAAAAAACTAATATGATTCTTTTTAATGCTGGTTACGATCCAGGACAACTTCCTACTTTCACGTTGGATGGCATTGTTTTAAACTATGCAAAAAGTGTCAAATTTTTGGGTGTTATCTTAAGTAGTAAGTTATCTTGGAATGCTCATATTGAATATATTTTAAACAAAGGAAGAAAGACCTTGAATTTCCTAAAAATAATTAGCAAACAATCTTGGGGACAGGATTCGAAATCGTTATCCATCTTAGCAACTGCCCTTATACGCTCAAGACTAACTTATGCTCAGGAAGTATTCTTTAATGCTCCTCAATACCTGTTAAATAAACTTCAGAGTACTGATTGCAAAGCTTATAAAATTGCCCTTGGGGTTCCCACACATACATCTAACTTAGGGACGTATAATGAGGTTGGAATCTTACCTCTTGCAGAACTTCGGAAAGCTTCTACTTCAAAATTTATCTTAAAGAGCTTTTCACAAAACAATTTTAGCTCAGAAGAAGTATGTTTAAAATCAGAGGAGGATTTCGGAAAACGTGCCCAAAATATACTATCAACTAGGTCTATTTACTCGTTTTCCTCCGATCTTCTAAAGGATACTAAAATAGATAAAAACAACATTGCCCAAAAGCCCACATATTCACCTATTCCAAAATGGGAACAAAGTAAAGCCTCCTTTGATATAGATTATACAGATGTATCAAAAAAGATTGTCCACTACGTTAAGAACATCTGTTTACGCTCATTTAGAAAGTAACTACAATCACCATTTGAAAATGTTTACAGATGGCTCAGTGCTAGAAAATGATAACACGGGAGCAGCCTTCATAATCCCTAGTTTCAAAATAGAAAAGCTCTTCTATCTTGGTAGACAGTTATCGATATTTAGTGCCGAATTAATTGCTATACTTAAGTCGTTAGATTTCATCCTAAATTTTCCAATAAATAATTCCCAAATTATGATAGGTGTTGATTCGAAAGCAGCAATCCACTCGATTAAGTCTGCATGTCCTTCAATTCGTCTTGATATGGTATTAGAAATTCATCATCTCATTCATCTTTTATCCTTGAAAGGCATTACTGTTACTTTTTGTTGGATCCCCTCTCATTGTGGTATTGTACCCAACGAGCGCGTAGATCAACTAGCAAGAAAAGCAGCTCAAAATGTTAATTACGCAATACCACTTAACATTCCTTTAGATTTGAAAGAATGTTTTTCAATTATAAATTCAACGTCAAGAGAAAAAGGTTAAAACATTACTGATGAACTCAGACGTCCAATATTATCACAACTGTGTAAAGTTTAGTGATGGGTACAAGGGGAAAACGTACAAACAAGTCTCTTTCTCGTCTAGGGAGATTGAAGCTTAATCCATAGATTTCGTTTGAACGCATTGAAAACAAAATATTGTCATAACGTTAAATGTATGTGTAAGGAAACCTTAAGTATCAGTCATTTACTAATTCAATGCCCAAGAGCAAGAGAACCCTTTACAAGTTCGGGTATTGATGGTTACACTGATGGATCGACTTCCTTGCCTTTACCAAGTATTTTAAACAGTTCTTATGTTCTTGAGTCAATTTGCAAATGTTTGTTAAGTAGTTCAGTTGGCCTTTATCTTTAGATCTTGTCTCTACTCAGTTACATAATTTTGTTTTGATCAAATGAAAGAGGGATAGAGGGGAGGGGTGGGGGGGAGGGGGGGGGAGGATGTGATATTCTAGCATTAACATGTTAATACACTCAATCACTTACATACTTCATTCACCCACACATAAAACTGTCTGAATCACTGTAGTGGAAGGACATTAAACCGACGACAACACACACACACACACACACACACACACACCGTCTCTGTCCTCCCATTTCCTCTCTCTCTGTCTGTCTGTCTGTCTGTCTCTCTCTCTCTCTCTCTCTCTCTCTCTCTCTCTCTCTCTCTCTCTCTCTCTCTCTCTCTCTCTCTCTCTCTTTAAGTAGAAAACACATCTGTTGATTAATAATATATTTATCAGAAACATGAATCAATAACAATATTCAATTTTTCAAAACCCACCCGAAAGCACAAAACCTCAGTTTAAAAAGAAACATGCATAACTTCAAGAAATGTAAGGTGAAAGAAAATAGAACAAAAGTTGTAAATTTTATTACCCAGAAAGCGTATTTCTGACAAAGACAGCTCTGACAACACACACACACACACACACACACACACCACACACACACACACACACACACACACACACACACACACACACATACACACAACAAAGAGGAAAAAGCAACGCCTAAATGTTGAACTTAAATCAAGGCAAAAAGTGCACTAATGTAATCTTACATAGAGTCGTTGAATTGAATGAGGAATAGATTTCCTTCTCGAGAAGGCAGGACAATGAATAAATACATATTTTTCAATCAAAAAATCCAGTTACAATCTGGAAATTAAGCTGAGTATTTATTTCCGTGTAAAAACAGACAAGATTGATCCGTTTTGTAGCAAGAAAAACGCCACTTCCACATAACATGTATTTATTTGCATATTTCTTCATTCTCAATAATTTATATAGGAATGACCAGTCAGCGGCGTCTCATTTGTCATGTCTGTTGAAGAATACCCCTTTCCAACTATCCCTCATCTCGCTTCTCCTCCCGCTCTCTCTCTCTCTCTCTCTCTCTCTCTCTCTCTCTCTCTCTCTCTCTGAATGGAGTTTTTAATTTGGCAACATTTTAGTTCCAGAGCCTACATTGTCCAGACACGCGATATCAAGGATCTATGGCACACTGTCTATGCCTATGGCGCACTATGTCTATGCCACACTGTCTATATGTATGGCATCCTGTTTCTTATTATATATTATTATTATATTGGGTATTTATATAGCGCCTATCCTCGGTCACAGACCAAGCTGCATCATTTTGAACCACAACATATGTTGCGTAGTGTCGTTTGCGTGTGGCGAGGCCTGTACGTGAAGGCTGGAGACGGTTCACTTCAGACTGGACGTTCTGTAGTGTCGTTTGCGTGTGGCGAGGCCTGTACGTGAAGCCTGGAGACGGTTCACTTCAGACTGGACGTTCTCTGCAGCAGCATCATGACACTGTTCTGGACGTGCTTCTGCACACGCACTCTCCTTCATCGTCGTTTCCTTGGATACACTAAGGGCATGTATGAATATCCGTTTTGCTTGGAGATAAACCTAGATTTTGATTAGTCCTGATCATAACACAGACAGCTTCAATGATCCTGATCATAACACAGACAGCATCAATGATCCTGATAGTGACACAGACAGCGTCAATGACCCTGACAGTGACACAGGCAGCGTCAATGATCCTGATAGTGACACAGACAGCTTCAAGGATCCTGATAGTGACACAGACAGCTTCAATGATCCTAATCATAACACAGACAGCATCAATGGTCCTGATCATAACACAGACAGCGTCAATGACCCTGATAGTGACACAGGCAGCGTCAATGATCCTGATAGTGACACAGACAGCGTCAATGATCCTGATAGTGACACAGCCAGCTTCAATGATCCTGATAGTGACACAGACAGCTTCAATGATCCTGATCATGACACAGACAGCTTCAATGATCCTGATAGTGACACAGACAACTTCAATGATCCTGATCATAACACAGACAGCTTCAATGATCCTGATAGTGACACAGACAGCTTCAATGATCCTGATCATGACACAGACAGCTTCAATGATCCTGATAGTAACACAGACAGCTTCAATGATCCTGATAATAGCACACACAGCTTCAATGATCCTGATAGTGACACAGGGAGCTTCAGTGATCCTGATCATAACACAGACAGCTTCAGTGATCCTGATCATCAAACAGACAGCTTCGATGATCCTGACAGTGACACACACAGCTTCAATGATCCTGATAGTGACTCAGACAGCTTCAGTGATCCTGATCATAACACAGACAGCTTCAATGATCCTGATCATAACACAGACAGCTTCAGTGATCCTGATTATAACATATAGCTTCAGTGATCATGATCATCAAAGAGGCAGCTTTGATGATCCTGATAGTGACACAGACAGCTTCGATTATCCTGATCATAACACAGGCAGCTTCAGTGATCATGATCATCAAACAGTTTCGATGATCCTGATCATAACACAGACAGCTTCAATGATCCTGATCATAGCACAGACAGCTTCGATGAACAGTGAACAGGAGACAGACAACAGTGAACAGGAGACAGACTGACAACTGTAAACATGAGACAGACAAACAACAGCGAACAGGAGACAGCCAGCAACAGTGAGCAGGAGACAGACAGACAACAGTGAACTTGGAGACAGACTGACAGCTGTAAACAGGAGACAGACAGACAACAGTGAACAGGAGACAGACAACAGTGAACAGGAGACAGAGAACAGTGAAGAGGAGACAGACAGCAGTGAACAGGAGACAGACAACAGTGAACAGGAGACAGACAACAATGAACAGGAGACAGACAGACAACAGTGAACAGGAGACAGACAACAGTGAACAGGAGACAGACAACAATGAACAGGAGACAGACAGACAACAGTGAACAGGAGACATACAGACAGCAGTGAACAGGAGACAGACAGACAGCATTGAACAGGAGACAAACAGACAACAGTGAACAGGAGACAGACAGACAACAGTGAACAGGAGACAGACAGACAACAGTGAATTGGAGACAGACAACAGTGAACAGGAGACAGACAGACAACAGTGAACAGGAGACAGACAGACAACAGTGAACAGGAGACAGACAACAGTGAACAGGAGACAGACAGACAACTCGTGTAGTCGGTTGTTTGGCTTAATGGACAGTTAGATGATTGAGTGGTCGGTTGTTTGGCTAAATGGACAGTTAGTTGATCGAGTGGTCAGTTGTTTGGCTAAATGGACAGTTACTTGATTGAGTGGTCGGTTGTTTGGCTAAATGGACGGTCAGTTGATTGAGTGGTCGGTTGTTTGGCTAAATGGACAGTTACTTGATTGAGTGGTCGGTTGTTTG
>CM031625.1:47240470-47262970 GCA_018398815.1 Conus ventricosus
TGGAATATCTCAGAAAGTACTTGGCCGATCTTTGTGAAAATTAGCAGGAATGTTCATTATGGGTCTCGGATGATGCCCGAAGTTTTAGTTTACCCGTTACAGCCGTTACTAACGGCTGTAACAGCCTGTAACGGTTTTTCTTCTTTATGGAATATCTCAAAAAGTACTCGGCCGATCTTTCTGCAAATTTGTAAGTATGTTCATTATGGGTCACGAAAAATGCGTGATGTTTTAGTTTACCGTTACAGCCGTTATCAACGACTGTAACGGCCTGTAACGGTTTTTCTTCTTTATAGAATATCTCAGAAAGCACTCGGCCGATATTTCTGAAAATTTGTAAATATGTTCATTATGGGTCTCGGATGATGCCCGATGTTTTAGTTTACCGTTACAGCCGTTACTAACGGCTGTAACGGCCTGTAACGCTTTTTCTTCTCCATGGAATATCTCAGAAAGCTACTTGGCTGATCTTTGTGAAAATTAGCAGGTATGTTCATTATGGGTCTCGGATGATGCCCGATATTTTGGTTTACCTCGTTATAGCCGTTACTAACGGCTGTAACAGCCTGTAACGGTTTTTCTTCTTTATGGAATATCTCAAAAAGTACTTGGCCGATCTTTCTGAAAATTTGTAGGTATGTTCGTTATGGGTCAGGATGATGCCCCAAGTTTTAGTTTACCGTTACAGCCGTTACTAACGACTGTAACGGCCAGTAACGCTTTTTCTTCTTTATAGAATATCTCAGAAAGTGCTTGGCCGATCTTTGTAAAAATTAGCAGGTATGTTCATTATGGGTCACGGATGATGCCCGAAGTTTTAGTTTACCTCGTTATAGCCGTTACTAACGGCTGTAACAGCCTGTAACGGTTTTTCTTCTTTATGGAATATCTCAAAAAGTACTTGGCCGAACTTTCTGAAAATTTGTAGGTATGTTCGTTATGGGTCAGGATGATGCCCCAAGTTTTAGTTTACCGTTACAGCCGTTACTAACGACTGTAACGGCCTGTAACGCTTTTTCTTCTTTATGGAATATCTCAGAAAGCACTTGGCCGATCTTTGTAAAAATTAGCAGGTATGTTCATTGTGGGTCACGGATGATGCCCGAAGTTTTAGTTTACCGTTACAGCCGTTAGTAACGGCTGTAACGGTTTTTCTTCTTTATAGAATATCTCCGAAAGTACTCGGCCGATCTTTATGAAAATTTGTTGGCATGTTCATTATGGGTCAGGAATAATGCCTGATATTTTAGTTTACCGTTATAGCCGTTACTAACGGCTGTAACGGCCTGTAACGGTTTTTTCTTCTTTATGGAATATCTCAGAAAGCAGTTGGCCGATCTTTCTGAAAATTTGTAGGTATGTTCATTATGGGTCACGAATAATGCCCGATGTTTTAGTTTACCGTTATAGCCGTTTGTAACGGCTGTAACGGCCTGTAACCGTTTTTCTTTTTTTAATAGAATATCTCAGAAAGCACTTGGCCGATCTTTCCGAAAATTTGTAGGTATGTTCATTATGGGTCACGAATGATGCCCGATGTTTAAGCTTACCGTTATAGCCATTACTAACGGCCCATGATGGTTTTCTTCTTTATGGAAAATCTCAGAAAGTTCTTGGCCGATCTTTCTGAAAATTTGTAAGTATGTTCATTATAGGTCACAGACGATGGCCGATGTTTACCAGGATAGTCATTGCTAACGGTTGCACCAGTCCAAGACGGTTTTTCCTCTTTATGGAATATCACACGCGTATTCAGGATAAACTGGGAGTACGTTTATATGCTTTGCATCTTGTTTTTTTTAAATTTTCTCCGGCCGGCTACTGACTCACTGCTCAGAGTTGTACTGCTGTAAATTCAAATGGGAAGACAGGAATTACATGGTCGAGTTTTGCTTGTTTAGTGGATGCCTTTCTGAAGGGTGTCGCTCAAAGTTACTGACCAACACCGAGGGCGTCTGTATCTCTCGGGCCTGGTTCACAACGAGGTGGGGAGGGTTGGGGGTGGGGGCAGTGGGGCAGAGGGTGGGGGAGGGGAATTTGAAAGGAAACGTAAATCACAGGCCTGCCGAGTAATCTCAGACCAGAATAGAACGCTGTAGCATCAACTCCGTTATCTTCCCTCATCATCACAAAAGTGTTAAAAAAAATAATAATAATAAAAATTCTACGTTCCCTTCTTTCCCGCTCTGGTAATGACCTCAGTGTCGCCGTCCTTTCCAGGGTCGTGCCCTTGGTGGGTGGTGTCAAGGTCGTCGGTGTCGGCAAGTTCAGGAGGCCTGTGGCTGAACGGACATGCCGGCGTCCTCTGGTGTGGGACCCCTCACTCACTCTGGCTCCGGGACTCGCCGTGAGCTGTCAGTGGGAAGCTCAGCGGGGGGAAGGGGGGGGAGAAGGGAGGAGGGGGGGTGTCCTGGTGGTTCTGGATCGGGACAAGCAACACATAACATGCCCCAATGTGGCTGCTGTGCTGTGGCTCCTCTGACGGGGGCCCATTGCCGACCTGATGTTGTCTGCCTCCTGTCACAGCGGCCTTGGGACTGCCATGACGGCCCATTGCCGACCTGATGTTGCCTGCCCCCTGTCACAGCGGCCCTGGGACTGCCATGACGGCCCATTGCCGACCTGATGTTGCCTGCCTTCTGTCACAGCGGCCCTGGGACTGCCATGACGGCCCATTGCCGACCTGATGTTGTCTGCCCCCTGTCACACCCTGGGACTGCCATGACGGCCCATTGCCGACCTGATGTTGCCTGCCTCCTGTCACACCCTGGGACTGCCATGACGGCCCATTGCCGACCTGATGTTGTCTGCATCCTGTCACAGCGGCCCTGGGACTGCCATGACGGCCCATTACCGACCTGATGTTGTCTGCCCCTGTCACAGCGGCCCTGGGACTGCCATGACGCTGGGTGTGACTGGGGATGGGGGAGTGGGGAGGTGCGGCGTGGAACGAAGACCACGGGGACTGCCATGACGCTGGGTGTGACTGGGGATGGGGGAGTGGGGAGGGCACGGGGACTGCCATGACGCTGGGTGTGACTGGGGATGGGGGAGTGGGGAGGTGCGGCGTGGAACGAAGACCACGGACAGGAGCTCTGATGATGAGACAATGAAGTAGACAAAGAGAGGTACAGATGATGAGTTAATGAAGAAGACGAAGAGAGATACACATGATGAGTTAGTGGATAAGATGAAGAGAGATACAGATGATGAGTTAATGGAGAAGATGAAGAGAGATACAGATGATGAGAGAAATAAGAAGATGAAGAGAGATACAGATGATGAGTTAATGGAGAAGATGAAGAGAGATACAGATGATGAGTGAAAGAAGAAGATGAAGAGAGATACAGATGATGAGTGAAAGAAGAAGATGAAAAGAGATACAGATGATGAGTTAATGAAGAAGATGAAGAGAGATACAGATGATGAGAGAAATAAGAAGATGAAGAGAGATACAGATGATGAGTGAAAGAAGAAGACGAAGAGAGATACAGATGATAAGTTAATGAAGAAGATGAAGAGAGATACAGATGATGAGTGAAAGAAGAAGACGAAGAGAGATACAGATGATGATGAGTTAATGAAAAAGATGAAGAGAGATACAGATGATGAATTAATGAAGAAGACGAAGAGAGATGCAGATGATGAGTTAACGAAGAAGACGAAGAGAGATACAGATGATGAGAGAAATAAGAAGATGAAGAGAGATACAGATGATGAGTCAAAGAAGAAGATGAAGAGAGATTCAGATGATGAGTTAATGGAGAAGACGAAGAAAATGCAAGTTCATATCTCCCACTTTGGGCCACACTACATTCACACCTATCCCCTCCCTCCCACCTACCTTCCACACCTCTTCTGTTCCCCCTCCTCCGACTCCTCTTCCCCACACATCACAATTGAGTCAGGGTGAAACCAAGCGTTTCAGTTTCAATTCCGTTCTCTCACAGCCCAATCGACCACACGAGGCAGTGCTACCTAGCTGTCATCTGATTGGAAGAAACCGTGTCACCCCTGTTAACAGAGAGAGGGGGGGGGGGAGAGGGAGGAGAGAGGAGAGAGAGAGAGAGAGAGAGAGAGAGAGAGAGAGGGGAGAGAGAGAGAGAGAGAGAGAGAGTGAGTGAGTGAGAGAGTGAGTTCAATTTGATTCATGTTGTTTACAAGCCACACACACACACACATACACACACACACACACACACACAACACACACACACACACACAGAAGAGAGAGAGAGAGAGAGAGAGAGAGAGAGAGAGAGAGAGAGAGGAGAGAGAGAGAGAGAGAGAGAGAGAGAGAGAGAACAAATATAGTTTCATTTAAGACGATTTGAACTCATACTTCTGATTTATTCCAATAATGATAAATGGATTTGAATGAAATAATAAAGTCAGATACAAAATTTCTTTCTTGCCCACCACGGGAACTTCTAAAGGCTAATTTTGATATCAATCATCCTTCTTTACGAAAAATACACAATGATAATATTCTTGGTGCATCAATAAAAGATCATGTAAAGCCACTACCCTGATCATCTAAAAGTGTATACGGGTGGATCTCTGTCGAACAACCATGAAACGGGAGCAGCTTTCATTATTTCTTCTTTAAAAGTAGAAAGATCTTTTCATGCTGGAAGAAACATCCATTTTCACGGTAGAGCTCACTGCCGTTCTTATGACCCAGTGTTATTTACTTGAATTTCCTAAACATGTATTTCAATTTTTTTTCTGTGTTGATTCAAAGTCAGTTTTATAATCATGCACTACGTAAACCAAATTCTACAGTTAAACGACATGTCATTCTTGAGATCATGTATGTAATACGTCTCCTGCTTTTGAGAAGTAGTTGTATTACATTCTGCTGGGTACCTTTGCATTGTAGAATCCATTATAATCAAAGAGTTGACAGACAGGCTAAAAGTGGAGCAACACGTGCTGACAATGCATGCAGCTGAAATATTCCCCTGTCTCTTTTGGAGGGATATACATTATTACAAATGCGAGTTGGAAACACTTCAGGAAGAAGCTAGAAGATTCTGGGTACTTTTTGACTACCCACAAAAGTCAACCATCGCAGTATGATACTACTTTATGAACTCGTAAAGGCTTATATCATGCAAGACCAATGACCTCCTGGATTTTTGCGTCCAGGGGGAAATAACAGTAATAATGATGAGTTAAAGCAACATTCTTTTCACGTCCAGGGGAAAGAGTAGTTACTTCAATGAGATAAATCAACATTCTGTTTAATTCACCTTTTCAAACAATACTAAGAAGACAGTCATTACCAGATAGTTGATTGACTCTTGTTGTTTTTGTGGATCGCTTAATAGTTTGTGCTTGTTGCGGCTGTTGTGTATTGTGTGTCTGTGCGTGAGAGTGTGTGTGCGCGTGAGAGAGAATGGGAGAGAGCCTTTGTTTTTCATTTTCTGAGCCGTTTTTCAATGCATTTTCTTTACATTTAGCAATTTGTATTTTTTCTGCCTTTGTAAAGCGCTTTGTGCCGTGGAAGGCGCTATATAAATCCCCATTATTATTATTATTATTATTATTATTATTATTATTATTATTATTATTATTATAAGTCCAGGGGAAAGAATAGTACTAACGATGAGTTAAAACAACATTCTTTGTATCTCCAAAGGAACGAATAGTAATTATGACGAGTTAAAACAACATTCCTTTTACGTCCAGGTGAAAGAATAGTAATTACGTTGAGTTAAAACAACATTCTTTTTACGTCAAGGTGAAATAATAGTAATTACAAGTTAGAAAACAAAATTCTGTTTTTAGGTCTAGGGGAAAAGAATAGTAATTACGTTGAGTTAAAACACCATTCTTTGTACGTCGAGGGGAAATAAAAGTAATTATAACGAGTCAGAAAACAAAGTTCCGTTTTTAAGTCTAGAGGAAAAGAGTAGTAATTACGGACTGAAGAAGTTATTTCTCCGGTGCTTTAGTTTTAAATTGTAATTTATGGAATATAGAGAATGGAAAAATTCGATGTTTACGTGACTTAAAAGCTGAAAATTCCAGGAAAAGACATTCATAGAAAGTTACCAGGTCATAAATAGTAAATCTTGGGTGCTTGGTGGAAATCTAGTAATAATCTTACGAAAGTGTAATGTTCATGTCACTAAACAGTTTAACATCCCGTGAGAATTTACTTATAGACTGTTAACTGTTTGTGCATAGCAACTGTTTAGTGTGCACGTTCGATGGAAAAATGTAAAAACAAGACACATGCACAAGAAAAAAAAAACTACGGAAGTTCAAAGTTTATGTCACTAAAAGCCTTAAGATGTAACGAAAATATATTCGCAGTTACCAGTTGGAGTATAGTAAGTTGTGTGTGCGTGCGTGCGTGCGTGCGTGCGTGCCTGCGTGCGTGCGTGCGTGTGAGTGTGTGTGTGTGTGTGTGTGTGTGTGTGTGTGTGTGTGTGTGTGTGTGTGTGTGTGTGTGTGTGTGTGTGTGTGTGTGTGTGTGTGCATGTGACAGAAATGTTGTACTAAATCTTGCAAAAGTTCAAAGTTTATGTCACTAAAAGCCTTAAACATTGCATGAAAAACCTATCTATAAATAATTATCGGTCAGCATATAGTAACTTTATATGGTGTTCATGCCTGATAGAAAATTTGTAGAACGGTTCATGATCTACTGACTGATCCGGATTCGCACCAAGATATCTGGGCTTCGTACTTGGGTAACAACTGATCGCTCCACCAATCTTACTTACGATCGGTTCGGTGCATTTTGCCCGAGGCTGCCAACAAACAGATAAACAAAAGAACAAGCAAACGTATGGGGTGAAAATATGACCTTTTCGCCGGGTGTAATTAGGGTATTATGAATTCAAACAAGACCCACCACCACCCATTCCCAAAGAGGTCAACTGTCAGAAAAGTTCCCATAGCCTATTGCCTACAGGGGTAGTCAACTGTCAGAAAAGTTCCCATAGCCTATTGTCTACAGGGGTAGTTAACTGTTAGAAAAGTTCCCATAGCCTATTGCCTACCGGGGTAGTTAACTGTCAGAAAAGTTCCTATAGCCTATTGACCACAGTGGTAGTCAACTGTCAGAAATGTTCCCATAGCCTATTGCCTACAGGGGTAGTTAACTGTCAGAAAAGTTCCTACAGCCTATTGGCCACAGTGGTAGTCAACTGTCAGAAAAGTTCCCATAGCCTATTGGCCACAGGGGCAGTCAACTGTCAGAAAAGTTCCCATAGCCTATTGCCTACAGGGGTAGTCAACTGTCAGAAAAGTTCCCATAGCCTATTGGCGACAGTGGTAGTCAATTGTCAGAAAGGTTCCCATAGCCTATTGGCCACAGTGGTAGTCAACTGTCAGAAAAGTTCCCATAGCCTATTGGCCACAGTGGTAGTCAACTGTCAGAAAAGTTCCAATAGCCTATTGGCCACAGGGGCAGTCAACTGTCAGAAAAGTTCCCATAGCCTATTGGCCACAGTGGTAGTCAACTGTCAGAAAAGTTCCTATAGCCTACTGGCCACAGGGATAGTTAACTGTCAGAAAAGTTCCTATAGCCTTTTGGCCACAGGGGTAGTCAACTGTCAAAAAAGTTCTCATAGCCTATTGGCCACAGTGGTAGTTAACTGTCAGAACAGTTCCAATAGCCTATTGGTCACAGGGGCAGTCAACTGTCAGAAAAGTTCCCATAGCCTATTGGCCACAGCGGTTGTCAACTGTCAGAAAATGTCCCATAGCCTATTGGCCACATTGGTAGTCAACTGTCAGAAAAAGTTCCTACAGCCTATTGGCCACAGTGGTAGTCAGATTTCAGAAAAGTTCCCATAGCCTATTGGCCACAGCGGTAGTCAACTGTCAGAAAAGTTCCCATAGCCTATTGGCCACAGTGGTAGTCAACTGTCAGAAAAGTTCCCATAGCCTATTGGCCACAGTGGTAGTCAGATGTCAGAAAAGTTCCCATAGCCTATTGGCCACAGCGGTAGTCAACTGTCAGAAAAGTTCCCATAGCCTATTGGCCACAGCGGTAGTCAACTGTCAGAAAAGTTCCCATAGCCTATTGGCCACAGCGGTAGTCAACTGTCAGAAAAGTTCCCATAGCCTATTGGCCACAGCGGTAGTCAACTGTCAGAAAAGTTCCCATAACCTATTGACCACAGCGGTAGTTAACTGCCAGAAAAGTTCCCATAGCCTATTGCCTACAGCGGTAGTCAACTGTCAGAAAAGTTCCCATAGCCTATTGGCCACAGCGGTAGTCAACTGTCAGAAAAGTTCCCATAGCCTATTGGCCACAGCGGTAGTCAACTGTCAGAAAAGTTCCCATAGCCTATTGGCCACAGCGGTAGTCAACTGTCAGAAAAGTTCCCATAACCTATTGACCACAGCGGTAGTTAACTGCCAGAAAAGTTCCCATAGCCTATTGCCTACAGCGGTAGTCAACTGTCAGAAAAGTTCCCATAGCCTATTGGCCACAGCGGTAGTCAACTGTCAGAAAAGTTCCTATAGCCTATTGGCCACAGGGGTAGTTAACTGTCAGAAAAGTTCCTATAGCCTATTGCCTACAGTGGTAGTCAACTGTCAGAAAAGTTCCTATAGCCTATTGGCCACAGAGTTAGTCAACTGTCAGAAAAGTTCCTATAACCTATTGACCACAGTGGTAGTCAACTGTCAGAAAAGTTCCCATAGCCTATTGGCCACAGTGGTAGTCAACTGTCAGAAAAGTCCCCATAGCCTATTGGCCACAGTGGTAGTCAACTGTCAGAAAAGTTCCCATAGCCTATTGGCCACAGGGGCAGTCAACCGTGAGAAAAGTTCCTATAACCTATTGCCTACAGTGGTAGTCAACTGTCAGAAAAGTTCCCATAGCCTATTGGCCACAGTGGTAGTCAACTGTCAGAAAAGTTCCCATAGCCTATTGGCCACAGTGGTAGTCAACTGTCAGAAAAGTTCCCATAGCCTATTGGCCACAGGGGCAGTCAACTGTGAGAAAAGTTCCTATAGCCTATTGGCCGTGGCTGTAGTGGGAATCGAACATCCGACCTCCCAGCTGGGAATCCGCGACGCTAACCACTTCGCCCCGGAGGCTGGTGCCGACGAAGCCTGTCAGAGGTAATTAACTTCAGGACCTCGTCCGGAAAATTGTTGCCTGAAGGTAATTTGTCGCCCTTGACAAAATTGTCCACCTGCGTTCCAGTCTCTGTTGGCAGTTGAAAATTGTCGGCAGTGACATTTGATGCTGACTAGCTGCTTCAGTTTAGGGGGTCCATGTCGGAATACAAAGTAGTCTAGGCTTCCATTGTAATAAACCACTTCGCATGCTTGTAGTTGGCAATGTGACAGCATATTTTCAAAAGCTCGTGTTTTTTTAAAACGTGTGTACACAACAAAAGACTAGACAGACACAAAGACAGAGACACACACAAACACGCACACAAAAGAGAGAGAGAGAGAGAGAGAGAGAGAGAGAGAGAGAGAGAGAGAGAGAGAGAGAGAGAGAGAGAGAGAGAGAATACGGATATGAATATAAATACGAAAAATGTATTCAGTATAAGCCAAAGTCCCTGGCTGAAGGGGGTAACATATCGTAAAGAATCAAAAGCATGACAAGAATTGCTCTGGCAGCACTGTGAATATCATATCAAATTTCATACTTCCTTGTATAAGACGAATCAACAATGAAACAAATCACAACTGTAAAGATGCTAAGATTTTGCCGTTCGTAATCTTTTCAGAGCTTCATATATGAACGTTGCAAGTTTTAGAATAGTGGATTCATTTCTAGACGACAATAACAGATTGAATCGAACGTTACATGGATTATTGAAGTATTTAGGTTTGATTAGTTTCTCTCTAAGATCCCGAAGAACAGGACAACAGAACAAAAAATTGATTTCATTCTCTTTAGCTGTACTACACAATCGACATAACACTTCTTGTTTAGGTCTGTAACTAAAAGGATGGCAAGCAATATCAGAAATACCAAATCTAAACTTAGTCAAAGCACTTTTTACATATATGTTCATACGAATTCCAAAACACGGTTCACCTACGCACGTAGATTTAGATTGTCAATATTCAGAAACTCTATCACTGGTGTATATGTGATCGTGCCAATCCTGCTACCTACAATCTATGACTCTTTGTCTTGAGGATTTTCTGAAACTTGAAATACATGGAACACCTTGATCATCCCAAATAAAAGTAAACCCTTATGAATTTAAGCACTGACGAATATTTGCAACCCACGTCTTCTTGCCACATCTGTCCAAATTACACAATACTTTATAAGCCTTCAAAGGTAGCTTATTTTCGACAATCCGCATTTATTTCAGCCAGTATTTAATATATCTTATGTAAGTTTACATAACTTGAAAATATAAAGGTAAAGAAAAAAGGTACCTTTTGGAGAAGTCTTCAACGTTTCGTGCTGTAAGCACTTGGTCACGAAGTGAAGTGTTGAGGTTGTAGGGGAAGCTGGCAGGTTTCTTGTGACCACAGTTCAGCCAAAAAGGTAGGTTAAGTTTACATAGGTTGGAAATTTTACTAGCTCACCATATACAAAATCATTTGCAGTTTTGGTGTCGATACTCAGAAAACATTTCATGGCAAATTAATGTAGGCCTATATTTTCAATTTCAGTACCACTGTCAAACGCCCAGATTCCTGTACCATACTGCGTTATTGGTTGCACCTGGGAATCAAACAATTTTGCAAACAAACTAAAAGAACTGCATTCCAATTTGTAAAGCACATGAATGTCAAGGGAGCGAAACCTCTCACAACGGGCCTTAAGTGTTTTAGACGACTAGAGTTCCGCGCATAGTAGAGCAATAGGTAATCGACCGATTAGCAGTACGCCCTCACCTAGCGCATATGGTCGAACTGTGTCAAGGAGGCTGAAGGTGCTTTGTAGCCAGACCTTGAAGAACAGAAGTCTTGTGCTCGTTCAGTAGGTATTGCTGTGGGGCACTGTGTTGATGCATTATCAGGCTGGCTGAATGCGTGTGGACGACGCTGTCGTAGCTTTCTATTGGATAATTACTGTGTTAAAGCGGCCCCCGAATTTTCGATGTCCATTTGGTGCGAAGTGGCTGTTTGCTAAGCTAGTTTGTAGGGATGCGCGTAAATGCTGATGTGTGGAAGGATATAGCTAGGTGCGGGGGTGGGGGGTGGGGGTGGGGGTGGGGGTGGGGTTACTGTGAACAAGGTGGTAGAGAAGTAAGATGGACAAAAAGCATGGCCCACAGGGAAATCCTTTGTTTCCATCCCTATATAAAGTGAATGGAGAACAGAAGAGAGAGAACAACACCATGGTAGAGAGAGAGAGAGAGAGAGAGAAGAGAGAGAGAGAGAGAGAGAGAGAGAGAGAGAGAGAGAGAGAGAGAGAGAGAGAGAGAGAGAGAGACAGAACAGGGCAGGGTTGAAGAAGATGTGATCTGAGCGAATGAAGTGACACCAAGGTGTTGGGCGTAAAAGACAAGCTGAGAAAGAAAGCATGAGTTCGAAACCCAGAGGTGGGTGAAAGAGACAAAGATGAAGGTTTCTAAGTCGAGTCCCGATAGACGACCACAAGACCCAGTCCTGCAACCTGGTGCCAGGCAAATGTGTCACCATCACCCTGTGCTGAAGAAATTTACAAGTGACTTGTTCGAGAACAGTGATGTGGTATGCAAGTGTGTGTGTGTGTGTGTGTGTGTGTGTGTGTGTGTGTGTGTGTGTGTGTGTGTGTGTGTGTGTGTATGTGTGTGTGTGTAAGTGTGTGTGTGTGTGTGTGTGTGTGTGTGTGTGTGTGTGTGTGTGTGTGTGTGTGTGTGTGTGTGTGTGTGTGTGTGTGTGTAAACCTGGCCAGATGAGTAGCCTTTTTGAGTTTAAAACCCGGGATTAGGAAGCATTGATCTCTTTGATTATTCCTTTTGGGTAGTTGGATCTTTATTCTGTATTTATAAGTAGCATAGAAACTGTACTTCGTGTTCTCAGTCGTGTTAGGAGAGAAGCGAATGCGTGACATCTCACATTTCACTGTGCTGACAACGTCATCCCCACCGTCACCACTTTCTCCCATTCCACATTTCACTGTGCTGACAACGTCATCCCCACCGTCACCACTTTCTCCCATTCCACATTTCACTGTGCTGACAACGTCATCCCCGCCGTCACCCTCTCCCTTTCCATATTTCACTGCACTGACAACGTCATCCCCACCGTCACCACTGTCTCCCTCCACATTTCACTGTGCTCACAACCTCGTCCTCACCGTCGCCTCCACAAACCCACATGTCATGTCACTATGTCCCTGGGTGGTTCATCACTGGTCACAATGTCTACCCCGTTGTCACTCTCTGCCTTCCCACTGCTACATTGCTGCACGCATCCCGCAACATCACACTCGAAATACGCAACATCAGCAGTCGAACCACTTAACTACTTAGCATTTAGTAGGATAAGATTGATGAAATTGTCATTATCTTCATTGTGTGTAATTTTATTAGATTAATGAAGTTGTCATTACCTTCAATGTGTGTATTTTCATTTACAAAGACCGTATTGTCTACATTCGACGTGCTAGCACAATTCAGTTTACAAACATGGCTGTTAACATTGGCACGTGAATAACACAAATGACACACACAGGACATGCATTCCGCCACATTGGGTTTTTTTTTTGCTGGACATCTGTTTACACACTTAATCACCTCATCTGGACGTGAATCACAAGCGTGCAGGTCTCGACCACACGGTGATACTTTACATTTTGCTCCTTTTCTGTCACGACAGGGTCAAGTAAAGAGACTGGGCCGGCCGGACCTCTGTCTCAACTGTTCAATGTTATCATGACTGTCCAGACCCAATGTAATACCTACAATGACTAAATGGTCATATATAACAGAAACAGTTTTGTTTGGGCTCCTTGCCTATTTGAGATGAGGGACAAGTTTTCTCCTAATTTCCCTTAGTCTCACAGAAAAATCCCCTCCAATAAAAAAAAATTGACAATCCTCTAACTTCTGTCTAGCTCTCAGAATTTTATCTTTCTCCTTAAAGAAAGTGGATCTCGCCACATTGGGGGAATCTGGTTTAGAGCTTAGACTGTTCACTTGATCAAATTGGACATCAGCAGTCAGGTCTAATTTATCAGTGATGAAATCCTGTATCCGATCTTTACAGTTTTGCCATGACTCGTTCGGAACACGTGGCAATCCGTGAATGATGAGGTTGTTTGGCTTAGAGCGACTCTCCAAAATCATCCACCTTTTTGTCCAGATAATCTACTTTGGCAGTCAGTCTTTCCTTTTCGCGCGTTAACAAATCATTTTCAGTTGTGACATCGGCGACATCCTGTTTAACACCAGAGATTTCACTTTGAAGATTAGCCCACAGTTCCTTCATTTGTATAAATTCCGAACGTAATTCATGAAACTTTTCGGTTAATATTGTCTATAGCCTTACTCACATTGTCCAGAGTAGTCATAACGTCCTTAAGAGAAGGATCCGTTGAGGATGCTGACGCTGTCTCGGGTGTTGACCCAGGTCCTCCACTGTTGCGACGTGAAGCGCCTCCAGAACTGCCCAAGCGGCTCTGTCTCGGGTTGTCTGTCCTGCCAGGTCGACGTGAAGCGCCTCCAGAACTGCCCAAGCGGCTCTGTCTCGGGTTGTCTGTCCTGCCAGGTCGACGTGAAGCGCCTCCAGAACTGCCCAAGCGGCTCTGTCCAGGGTTGTCTGTCCTGCCAGGTCGACGTGAAGCGCCTCCAGAACTGCCCAAGCGGCTCTGTCCAGGGTTGTCTGTCCTGCCAGATCGACGTGAAAGGCCTCCAGAACTGCCCAAGCGGCTCTGTCTCGGGTTGTCTGTCCTGCCAGATCGACGTGAAAGGCCTCCAGAACTGCCCAAGCGGCTCTGTCTCAGGTTGTCCGTCCTGCCAGGTCGACGTGAAGCTCCTCCAGAACTGCCCAAGCGGCTCTGTCTCAGGTTGTCCGTCCTGCCAGGTCCAGGTCGGTGTTCCACGTCTCCGCTTCGGTGAATTAAATTTCCGAAGAAAAGTAGAACGAGTAACACTCCTACGGTGAGACTGTCCACACGGTTTTTCAACTTCATGATGGGGATCCGCATGGCGATTTTGAATCGTTCCCGCTTGAGCACGAAAACAAAAAGTTCAAAGTGACCACACACAGCCCGAAAAGTCAGTGGTGCAGACGGGGTGGCTCTGGGGTAAGTCCCTGGCACAGTATCAAGACACAATTGTCAGTATGGACCGTAGTCTGAACAGAGATACAGAGGAAAACAGGTCATACAGGCGTGTCCGTTCGAATCTGTGATCTGGAAGTGACCCCCCCCCCCCCCCCCAAGAGAGAGACAGAGAGAGAGAGAGAGAGAGAGAGAAAGAGAGAGAGAGAGAGAGAGAGGGGACAGAGACAGAGACAGAGACAGAGACAGAGAGAGACAGAGAGACACAGAGAGACACAGAGAGAGACAGACAGAGACAGAGACACAGACAGACAGAGAGAGAGAGACAGAGAGAGACAGAGACAGAGAGAGAGAGAGAGAGAGAGCGAGAGAGAGAGAGAGAGAGAGAGAGAGAGAGAGAGAGAGAGAGAGAGAGAGAGAGAGAGAGAGAGAAAAGTGTGTGTCAGAGTAGCAAGGAGCAAGTGTTCAGACTACGGTCCATACTGACACAGGGTCCCCCACCATTTCACGTCCTCCATCACCCCACCTTCCTGGAGACCTTTTCAACACCCCACCTTCCTGTAGACCTGTCAATACCCCACCTTCCCTGTAAAAACTATTAACCCCCAATTTTCCTGTAGACCTGTCAATACCCCCCTCCTGACAGACCTTAAAATACACCCCACTTTCCCTGATAGCCCTTTGTCAATACCCCCCCTTTCCCTGTAGCCCTGTCAATCCCCCCACCTTCCTGTAGACCTATCAATGGCCCCACTTCCTGTAGACCTGTCAATGCCCCACCTTCCTGTAGACCTGTCAAAAACCCGCCTTCCTGTAGACCTGTCAATACCCCACCTTCCTGAAGACCTGTCATAACCCCACCTTCCTGACAGACCTGACAATACCCCACCTTCCTGTAGCCTGTCAAACCCCACCTTCGGTAGACCTGTCATACCCCACCTTCCTGAAAACACCTGAAAACCCCTACCTTCCTTAGATTCCCAATACCCCCTTCTGGACCGTCAATACCCCACCCTTCCTGTAGACCTGTCAATAACCCCCCTTCCGTAGCCCTGTAAATTCCCACCTCCTGTAGACCAGTAAACCCCAACCTTCCGTAGACCTGTCAATCCCCCCATCTTCCTGTAGACCTGTCAATACCCCCACCTTCTGCCAGACTGTCAATACCCCACCTTCCAAAACAGACCTGTCAACACCCCCCTTCTGTAGACCTGTCAATACCCCCCCTTCCTCTAGACCTTCAATACCCCCCTTCCTGTAGACCTGTCGTACCCCACCTTCCTGTAGACCTGTCAATACCCATCTTCCTGTAGGACCTGTCAAAAACCCCCCCTTTCCCTGCCAGACCTGTCAATAACCCACCTTCCTACAGACCTGTCAAAACCCCCCCTTCCTGTAGACCTGTCAATACCCCACCTTCCTGTAGACCTGTCAACACCCCCCTTTCCCTGTCGACATGTCAATGGCCCACCTTCCTGGTTGCCCTTTGTCAATACCCCACCTTGCTGTAGGACCTGTAAAATGGCCCCCTTCCTATCAGACCTGTCATACCACACCTTCCTGTGGGACCTGTTAATGGCTCACCTTCCTGTAGACCTGTCAATACCCCCACCTTCCTGTAGACTGTCAAGGGCCCCACCTTCCTTTTAGACCTGTCAATGGCCCTCCTTCCTATCAGACCTTTCAATACCCACCTTCCTGTAGACCTGTCAATGACTCACCTTACTGTAGACCTGTCAATACCCCCCCTTCCTGTAGACCTGTCAAGGCCCACCTTCCTGTAGACCTGTCAAACCCCACCTTCCTGTAAATCTGTCAATACCCCCCCTTTCCCTATTCAGACCTGTAAATACCCCACCTTCCTGTAGCCCTGTCAATACCCCCCTTTCCCTGTAGACCTGTCAATGGCTCACCTTCTGAGACCTGTCAATGGGCCCACCTTCCTATCAGACCTGTCAATACCCCACCTTCCTGTAGACCTGTCAATACCCACCTTCCTGAAGACCTGTCAATACCCCCCCTTTCCCTATAAAGAACTGTCAATAACCCACCTTCCTGTAGACCTGTCATACCCCACCTTCCGTAAAACCTGTCAATGGCTCACCTTCCTGTAGACCTGTCAATGGCCCACCTTCCTATCAGACCTGTCAATACCCCCCCTTTCCTGTAGACCTGTCAATGGCCCACCCCCTATCAGACCGGGTCAATACCCCCCCCTTCCTGTAGACCTGTAAATACCCCACCTTCCTGACAAAACCTGTCAATACCCCACCTTCCTGACGGGACCTGTCAATACCCCACCTTCCTGACAGACCTGACAATACCCCACCTTCCTGAGACCTGTCAATACCCCCTTCCTGTAGCCCTGTCAATACCCCACCTTCCCAAACAGACCTGTCAATACCCCACCTTCCTGTAGACCTGTCATTCCCCCCACCTTCCTGACAGACCTGACAATGCCCCCCTTCCTGACAGACCTGACAATACCCCACCTTCCCTATCAGACTGTAATCCCCCCACCGTCCGGTAGACCTGACAATACCCACCTTCCTGTAGACCTGTCAATACCCCACCTTCCTGTAGACCTGTCAATACCCCACCTTCCTGGCAGACCTGTCAATACCCCACTCTTCCTGACAGACCTGTCAACATCCCATCTTCCTGTAGACCCTTCAATACCCCACCTTCCTGTAAAAATGTCAATGGCCCACCTTCCTGTAGACCTGTCAATACCCACCTTCCTGTAGACCTGTAAATTTACCCCACTTCCTGTAGACCTGTCATGGCTCCCCTTTCCCTGTAGACCTGTCAATGGCCCACCTTCCTGTAGACGTGTCAATGGCCCCCACCTTCCTATCAGACCTTTCAATACCCCACCTTCCTGTAGACCTGTCAATACCCCACCTTCCTGTAGACCTGTCAATACCCCACCTTCCTGTAGCCCTGTCAATGGCCCACCTTCCTGTAGGACCTGTCAATGGCCCACCTTCCTATCGACCTGCCAATCCCCCACCTTCCTGTAGACCTGTCAATACCCCACCTTTCCTGCAGCCCTGACAATGCCCCACCTTCCTGACAGACCGGGACAATACCCCCCTTCCTATCAGACCTGTCAATACCCCACCGTCCTGTAGACCTGACAATACCCCCCTTCCTGTAGACCTGTCAATACCCCACCTTCCTGGCAGACCTGTCAATACCCCACCTTCCTGGCAGACCTGTCAACATCCCATCTTCCTGTAGACCTTCAATACCCCCCTTCCTGTAGACCTGTCAAGGGCCCCACCTTCTGTAGACCTGTAAATACCCCCTTCCTGTAGACCTGTCAAAATCCCACCTTCCTGTAGACCTGTCAATGTCACCTTCCTGTAGACCTGTCAATGGCCCACCTTCCTGTAGACGTGTCAATGGCCCACCTTCCTATCAGACTGTCAATACCCCACCTTCCTGGTAGCCCTGTCAATACCCCACCTTCCGTAGACCTGTCAATCCCCCACCTTCTGTAGACCTGTCAATGGCCCACCTTCCTGTAGACCTGTCAATGGCCCACCTTCCTATCAGACCTGTCAATCCCCCCACCTTCCTGTAGACCTGTCAATACCCCACCTTCCTGACGCCCTGTCAATACCCCACCTTCCTATCAAAACCTGTCAATACCCCACCTTCCTGTAGACCTGTCAATACTCCCCCACCTTCCTGTAGACCTGATAATATCCCACCTTCCTGTAGACCTGTCAATCCCCCACCTTCCTGACAGACCTGACAATCCCTCACCTTCCTGGAGCCCTGTCAATATCCCACCTTCCTGTAGACTGTCAATACCCCACCTTCCTGACAGACCTGTCAATTACCCACTTCCGAAGACCTGTCAAAAACCCCACCTTCCTGACAGACCTGTCAATACCCCAACCTTCCTGTAGACCTGTCAATGGCCCACTTTCCTGTAGACCTGTCAATACCCACCTTCCTGTAGACCTGTCAAGGGCCCCACCTTCCTGTAGACCTTTTCAATGGCCCCCCTTTCCTCACAGCCCTGTCAATACCCCGTCTTCCCTGTAGACCGTCAATCCCCCCGATTTCCCGGAGACCTGTCAACACCCCACCTTTGTAGACCTGTCAATACCCCACCTTCCTGTACACCTGACAATACCCCACCTTCCATAAGACCTGTCAATACCCCCCCCATTCCTGACAGACCTGTCAATACCCCACCTTCCTGTAGCCCTGTCAATTCCCCACCTTCCTGTAGACCTGTCAATACCCACCTTCCTAACAGACCTGTCAATACCCCATTTTCCTGTAGACCTGTCAATACCCCACCTTCCTGGAGACCTGTCAATACCCCCCCTTTCCCTGGAGACCTGTTAATACCCCACCTTCCTGGAGACCTCTCTATACCCCCTTCCTGGGACCTGTCATTCCCCCACCTTCCTGGAGCCTGTCAATGCCCCACCTGATTGTAGACCTGTCAATACCCCACCTGCCTGACAGACCTGTCAACACCCCACCTTTCGGAAAAACCCTGTCAATACCCCCACCTTCCTGATAGACTGGTCAACACCCCACCTTTCGAACAAACCTGTCAATACCCTCCTTCCTGCAGACCTGTCAATTACCCACCTTCCTGACAGACCTGTCAATACCCCCACCTTCTGACAGACCTGACAATACCCCACCTTCCTGTAGACCTGTCAACACCCCACCTTCCTGTAGACCTGTCAATACCCCCCCTTCCTGACACACCTGTCAAAACCCAAACCCTTCCTTTTAGCCCTGCAATACCCCACTTCTGGTAGACCTGTCAATACCCCCACCTTCCTGGAGACCTGTCAAAAAACCCACTTCCGGTAGACTGTAAATATCCCACCTTCCTGTAGACCTGTCAATACCCCACCTTCCTGTAGACCTGTCAATACCCCTTTCTTCCTGTAGACCTGTCAAATACCCCCCCTTCCTGCCAGACCTGTCAATACCCCACCTTCCTAACAGACCTGTAAAAACACCCACCTTCCTGTAGCCCTGTCAATACCCCCCTTCCTCTAGACCTGTCATACCCACCTTCCTGTAGACCTGTCAGTACCCCCCCTTTCCCTGTAGCCCTGTCAATACCCCATCTTCTGTAGCCCTGTCAATACCCCACCTTCTGCCAGACCTGTCAATAACCCACCTTCCTAACAGACCTGTCAACACCCCACTTCCTGAGACTGTCAATACCCCACCTTCCTGTAGACCTTCAAACCCCACCTTCCTGTCGACATGTCAATGGCCCACCTTCCTGTAGACCTGTCAAAAACCCACCTTGCTGTAGACCTGTCAATGGCCCACCTTTCCCTATCAGACCTGTCAATACCACACCTTCCTGTAGCCCTGTTAATGGCTCACCTTCCTGTAGCCCTGTCAATACCCCACCTTCCTGTAGACCTGTCAATGGCCCACCTTCCTGTAAAACCTGTCAATGGCCCACCTTCCTATCAGACCTGTCAATACCCACCTTCCTGTAGACCTGTCAATGACTCACCTTACTGTAGACCTGTCAATACCCACCTTCCTGTAGACCTGTCAATGGCCCACCTTCCTGTAGACCTGTCAATACCCCCCCTTTCCCTGTAAATCTGTCAATACCCCACCTTCCTATCAGACCTGTCAATACCCAACCTTCCTGTGACCTGTCAATACCCCACCTTCCTGTAGACCTGTCAATGGCTCACCTTCCCTGTAGCCCTGTCAATGGCCCACCTTCCTATCAGACCTGTCAATACCCCCCCTTTCCCTGTAGACCTGTCAATACCCCACCTTCCTGACAGACCTGTAAAATACCCACCTTCCTATCAGAACTGTCATACCCCACCTTCCTGTAGACCTGTCAATACCCCACCTTCCTGTAGACCTGTCAATGGCTCACCTTCCTGTAGACCTGTCATGGCCCCACCTTCCTATCAGACCTGTCAATACCCCACTTCCTGTAGACCTGTCAATGGCCCACCTTCCTATCAGACCTGTCAATCCCCCCAAACCTTCTGTAGACCTGTCAATACCCCACCTTCCTGACAGACCTGTCAATACCCCACTTCCTGACAGACCTGTCAATACCCCACCTTCCTGACAGACCTGACAATACCCCACCTTCCTGTAGACCTGTCTTTACCCCACCTTCCTGTAAAACCAGTCAATACCCCCCTTTCCCAACGACCTGTCAATACCCCCACCTTCCTGTAGACCTGCCCAATACCCCACCTTCCTGACAGACTGACAATGCCCCACCTTCCGGGACAGACCTGACAATACCCCACCTTCCTATCAGACCTGTCAATACCCCACCGTCCTGTAGACCTGACAATACCCCACCTTCCTGTAGACCTGTAAATTTACCCCAACCTTCCTGTAGACCTGTCAATACCCCACCTTCCTGGCAGACCTGTCAATCCCCCCACCTTCCTGACAGACCTGTCACATTCCCATTTTCCCTGTAGACCCTTCAATACCCCACCTTCCTGTAGAACCTGTCAATGGCCACCTTCCTGTAGACCTGTCAATACCCCCCCTTCCTGTAGACCTGTCAATACCCCACCTTCCTTTTAGACCTGTCAATGGCTCACCTTCCTGTAGACCTGTCAATGGCCCCACCTTCCTGTAGACGTGTCAATGGCCCACCTTCCTATCAGACCTGTCAATACCCCACCTTCCTGTAGACCTGTCAATTACCCCACTTCCTGTAAGACCTGTCAAATACCCACCTTCCTTTTAGACCTGTCAATACCCCACCTTCCTGTAGACCTGTCAATGGCCCACCTTCCTGTAGACCTGTCAATGGCCCACCTTCCTATCAGACCTGCCAATCCCCCACCTTCCTGTAGACCTGTCAATACCCCACCTTCCTGACAGACCTGACAATGCCCCACCTTCCTGACAGACCTGACAATTCCCCCACCTTCCTATCGGGACCTGTAAATTTACCCCACCGTCCTGTAGACCTGACAATACCCCACCTTCCTGTAGACCTGTCAATACCCCACCTTCCTGCAGACCTGTCAATACCCCACTTTCCTGGCAGAACCTGTAACATCCATCTTCCTGTAGACCCTTCAATACCCCACCTTCCTGTAGACCTGTCAATGGCCCCCCTTTCCCTGTAGACCTGTCAATACCCCACCTTTCCTGTAGCCTGTCAATATCCCACCTTTCCCTTTTAGACCTGTCAATGGCTCACCTTCCTGTAGACTGTCAATGGCCCACCTTCCTGTGGGACGTGTCAAGGGCCCCACCTTCCTATCAGACCTGTCAATACCCCACCTTCCTGTAGACCTGTCAATACCCCACCTTTGTAGACCTGTCAATACCCCCCCTTTCCCTGTAGACTGTCAATGGCCCACCTTCCTGTAGACCTGTCAATGGCCCACCTTCCTATCGACCTGTCAATACCCCCACCTTCCTGTAGACCTGTCAATCCCCCACCTTCCTGACAGACCTGTCAATACCCCCCCTTTCCCTATCAGACCTGTCAATACCCCACCTTCCTGTAGACCTGTCAATTTACCCCCACCTTCCTGTAGACCTGATAATATCCCACCTTCCGTAGACCTGTCAAATCCCCCACCTCCTGACAGCCTGACAATAACCTCACCTTCCTGGAGACCTGTCAATATCCCACCTTCCTGTAGACCTGTCAATCCCACCTTTCTGTGACCTGTCAATACCCACCTTCCTGTAGACCTGTCAATACCCCCCCTTTCCCTGGAGACCTGTCAATACCCCACCTTCCTGTAGACCTGTCAATACCCCACCTTCCTGTAGACCTGTCAATGGCCCACCTTCTGTAGACTGTCAATACCCCACCTTCCGGGGAGACCTTCAATGGCCCACCTTCCTGTAGACCTGTCAATGGCCCACCTTCCTGTAGACCTGTAATGGCCCACCTTCCTTAGACCTGTCAATACCCCACCTTCCTGTAGACTGTCAATGGCCCACCTTCCTATCAGACCTGTCAATACCCCGCCTTCCTGACAGACCTTTCATACCCCACCTTCCTGTAGACCTGCAATACCCACCTTCCTGGAACCTGTCATACCCAACCCTTTCCCTGCTAGACCTGTCAATACGCCACCTTCCTGTAGACTGTCAATACCCCCACCTTCCGGTAAGACCTGTCAATACCCCACCTTCCTGCTAGACCTGTAAATACCCCCCCTTTCCCTGCTAGAACCTGTCAATACCCCACCTTCCTGTAGACCTGTCAAAAACCCACCTTCCTCTAAGCCCTGTCAATGCCCCACCTTCCTGTAGACCTGCCAATACCCCACCTTTCTGTAGACCTGTCAATACCCACCTTTCTGTGGGAC
>CM031625.1:47267970-47270470 GCA_018398815.1 Conus ventricosus
TTCCAGTGAGGCCGTGAAACTAGGTTGTGTGTGTGTGTGTGTGTGTGTGTGTGTGTGTGTGTGTGTGTGTGTGTGTGTGTGTGTGTGTGTGTGTGTGTGTGTGTGTGTGTGTGTGTATGTGTGTGTGGAAACGTATGCATAGCTTCTCGCACACACGTGAATCCTTCATGAGGAAAAGCCAGAAGTGACAACTAACCAACTAAATGACACGTCTAACATACATCGTTCATGAGAAATGGCCAGAAGAAGTGACTGCTAACTGAATGACACGTCTAACATACATCCTTCATGAGAAATGGCCAGAAGAAGTGACTGCTAACCCACTGAATGACACGTCTAACATACATCCTTCATGAGAGATGGCCAGAAGTGACTGCTAACCCACTGAATGACACGGGCGATAACTGATCAGAACCAGTAGGAGCTTCTTCGGACTGCTTTGACTCGCTCTTCAGCGCGTCTAATTTTCTTCGTTTGCTTGTTTTTGTTTTTAACGAGATGATTTCAAGATTTTGCACTCTGTGGATGCAAGGCGCGAAAGATTCGAAGGGGAGGTAACCTTTAGCGGTGTTTCCTTCGGAGATGGATCTTTGGCTATTGGGCCGATCGTGGCCATGGGATTTGTGGCCGTTCACTGGTGTAGATTGTGTAGAGAAGTCGCAAGGGACGGAGATCGGCATGTCGCGAGTCGGGCTGGAGGGGTGGTGTTGTAATACAGCGTTAATTCAGTAATAACGTGAGCTGGGGGTCTGTCATTTTCATTCACATTGCATGGAAGGAGGAGGGAGGGGAGGGCGGGAAAGGGCGGAGGGGGAAGGCGGGGAAGGGAGGAGGGGGAGGATGGGAAGGGAGGAGGGGGGAGAAGGAGGACAGTAGAGGGAGGGAGGGGGAGGGGGATCCGTAACAGAGAAGGTCGGACCAGGGGAGTTCCACAAACTGTGAGAAGTTGAGGATCAGAGGAAGAGCGGAGCTGGGCAGATAGACAGGCGTGGAGGAGTTCAGATAGACATACTAAGGGCTCCGTGGTCAGGCGGTCACACCGTGTGTCAAGAAAGCTGACGGTCGACAGTTCAAACCACAAGCGGGTCGGATCATTTTAGCTTGAAACCCCTTTCTGTCCACACAGCGGTAAATGGGGACCTGATTCGGTTCAGGGCAGGTTAACAGCGGCAGAATCAGGGGAGGCGTTCCGTTTTCCACCATACTGTGCTCTCAGCACGGTGAAGGTTAACAGCGGCAGAATCAGGGGAGGAGTTCCGTTTTCCATCATGCTGAGCTCTCAGCACGGTGAAGGTTAACAGCGGCAGAATCAGGGAGGAGTTCCGTTTTCCATCATGCTGAGCTCTCAGCACGGTGAAGGTTAACAGCGGCAGAATCAGGGAGGCGTTCCGTTTTCCATCATGCTGAGCTCTCAGCACGGTGAAGGTTAACAGCGCAGAATCAGGGGAGGAGTTCCGTTTTCCATCACGCTGAGCTCTCAGCACGGTGAAGGTTAACAGCGGCAGAATCAGGGAGGAGTTCCGTTTTCCATCACGCTGAGCTCTCAGCACGGTGAAGGTTAACAGCGGCAGAATCAGGGGAGGAGTTCCGTTTTCCATCATGCTGAGCTCTCAGCACGGTGAAGGTTAACAGCGGCAGAATCAGGGGAGGAGTTCCGTTTTCCATCATGCTGAGCTCTCAGCACGGTGAAGGTTAACAGCGGCAGAATCAGGGGAGGAGTTCCGTTTTCCATCATGCTGAGCTCTCAGCACGGTGAATCACTGACAGTTCACTGCTCACACGGCAATTAAGTTCCGGGATCCGTAAGCACTGAACCTTTAAGAAAGATACAAAGAACCATTACAGCCATTAGGCTGTGGGATCTTTTGAGCATTGAACCTTTAAAAAAGATACACTGAAGGAACCAACACAGCCATTAGGCTGTGGGATCTTTTGAGCATTGAACCTTTAAAAAAGATACACTGAAGGAACCAACACCGCCATTATGTGCTGGGATCTGTAAGCGTTGAGGTACAGTAAGGTAATGTTGCTTACAGCCCAGCCGACCGCAAAGGGCCATATCAGGGCTGTCACCACGTTGTAGTCAACTCACAAGTCATTCATTCACACAACCTTTAAGAAAGACACAGCGAAGGAATTAAAACGACAGTCTGGACTCTTGTTAATGAAGGGATCGTCATCCAGCGGCAGACACTGGATACAGGACGGTCAGGCTTCACCGGTGGTTGGGTCCCATCAAAGAGATCGACGATCCTCACACCTTTGTCACTGACAACTGGGTCATCACACTCATGCTCTTCGCTTTTCATCCCTCCCTCTCCAACTTTATTTTGTTTTTGTTTTCGTTTTTTCTTCTCGCCAGATCAGCCTCCGCGGAGTCTTTGTCCCAATGACAAAGAACCGGTTGTCTGCACGTGTTTCCACCATCACCTTTGTTCAGTGTCATTTTCATGACTGGTATTTCATCCCGAATTCTCACGTTGCGTCCCATGTGATGAAC
>CM031625.1:47275470-47285470 GCA_018398815.1 Conus ventricosus
ACTGACGTCTTGATAAGTGTCAGTCAGGAGGAAGTCATGGAAACCGTCGAAACGCGTCGCTCGCCACGCCTATCAACAAGAAAGAAATACGAGTTAAAGTCGAAAAACACATTTTCAATAAAAACCAGTCCCTGGCGCAGCTATTTTGTAACTTTTTTGGAGAAAAAAAACCTACTTCGCATTCGATCAAAGATCAGACAAAATTGTTTCAAGGTCTCGGAGTCAAAGAGAAGTCTTATGTGATAATCTAACCACCATCATTTTCAATGGATATAAATCCTGTGTTTCGGGCTGTCATTTAGTGGGCCCTTGGTATTTTATGCTTGATAAAGGTTTTACACATAAACCGAAAATTTGCGAAACGCTTATTGGGTGTTGGTGGTTTTTACTGTTCAGTTCTTTTTAACATGGTATATACAGTAACGTCCATGTCCTCTGATTGCTGGACATGATCATTGACGACCTCATTTATTAACACAGAACTGAGTAGAAATCAGTTACAAATAGGACAGGCAGAGGGATGGGGGGTATAAAGACAATGAAGCGGTATGAAAACAAAGAGAAAAGTGGAAGAAGGGGAACAGAAGGGGTCGGAGGGGAACAGTGACCCAGTGACCCATTCTCAGGGGAACGATGGGTACAGGCTGAAGAAGAAAACAACAGGACACAACTGGGAAGCGGTAAAATAGAAGGCGGCGGAGGTGGAGGTGGAGGGGGGGGGGGGGGGGGGACTGCAGTGCAAAGTCTTGTGGCTGGGGAAGAGGAGGGGATGATGACGGAGAGAGGAAAGGTAGAAAAAGATGTGTGCTGGGAGGGGGGGGGGGGGGGGGGGGGGAGGGGAGGGTGGTAGGGAGGGGGTAGAAGATGGTGGGAAAACAGCACACATCGGAGAATGGTTGGGAAACTGTAAAAATGGTGAGGAAATTGAAAAATGCAGAATGGTGGGAAAAACTATGGATAATGAAGGATGGTGGGGAAATATTAAAAATTGTGAGGAAACTGTGGATAATGAAGAATAGTGAGGAAACTGAGGATGATGAAAAATGGTGGGGAAACTGGGGATGATGAATGGTGGGGAAACTGTGGATAATGAAGAATGGGGGGAAAAAACTGTGGAAAAATGAAAAATAGTGGGGAAACTGTGGTTTAATGAAAAATTTAGTGGGGGAAAACTGTGGATAATGAAAAAAATACGGGGGAAAAAGGGATAATGAAGAATCCCGGGGGGAATCTGTGGATAAGGGAAAAATTTGTGGGGAAAATGTGGAAAAATAAAAGAATAGGGGGGAAAAACTGTGGTTTAATGAAGAATAGTGGGGAAATGTGAATAATAAAGAATAGTGGGGAAAACTGGGGAAATATAAAAAGAATGGTGGGGAAAAGTGGTTGATGAAGAAGGTGGGGAAACTGTGCTTGATGAATGGTGGGGAAACTGGGAAATATTAAAGAATGGGGGGGAAATGTGGATAAGAAAGGTGAGGAAATTTGGGGGAAAATTTGAAAAATGGTGGAAAAAAAACTGGGGATTTTTGAAGAATGGTGGGGAAACTGTGGAAAAAAAAAAGGTGGGGAAACTGTGGATGAAAAGAATGGGGGGGAAAATGTGGTTTAATGAATGGTGGGGAAACTGTGGATAATTTAATGGTGGGGAAAACCTGTGGATAATAAATTTGGTGGGGGAAACTGGGGGATAATAAAAAAGGGGTGGGGAAATGTGGGAATGAAAAAAGGGTTTGGGGAAATGTGGATAATGAAAATTTTGGGGAAATGTGGATAATGAAGAAGGGGGGGGAAAAACTGTGGTTGATGAAAAATTTGGGGGGGAAAATGTGGATAATGAAGAATGGTGGGGAAATGTGGATAATGAAAAAGGGGGGGGAAACTTGGTTGATGAAGAATGGTGGGGAAAAACTGTGGATAATGGATGGGGGGGAAAAATTTTGGATAAAAATGGTGGGAAAAACTGGGGATAATGAAAAAATGGTGAGGAAACTGGGTTAATGAAAAATGGTGGGAAAAAACAGCACACATTGGAGAAGGGTTTGGGAAACTGAAAAAAATGGGGGGGAAAATTTGGGGAAAAAAATAAAGAATGGTGGGAAAATTTTGGATAATGAAGAATGGGGGGGGAAATATTAAAAATTGTGGGAAATTTGTGGAAAATTTGCAGATGGGGGGGGAAACTGTGAATAATGGGGAATGGGGGGAAACTGTGATAATGAAAAATTGGGGGGGAAAAACCAGTGAATAATTAAAGGAATGGTGGGGAAACTGTGGATAATAAAGAATGGGGGGGGAAACTTTTGGAAAATAAAAGAATGGGGGGGAAACAGGGGAATAATGCGGGTGGTGGGGAAACTGTGGAAAAATGCAGTATGGGGGGGGGAAACTTGGTAATGAAGGTTTAGGGGGGAAAACTGGGGGTTAATGAAGAATGGGGGGGAAACTGTGGAAAAAAAAGAATGGGGGGGGGAAAAACTGTAAATTAATGAAGAATTTTTGGGGGAAAAATGTGGGGATGAAAAATTGGGGGGGAAAACTGTGGTTTAATGAAGAATGGTGGGGGGGGAAACTGTGGATAAGGGAAAAATTAGTGGGGAAACTGTGAAAAAGGGAAGAATGGGGGGGGAAACCGGGTGGATGTAAAGGGAAGGGGGTGGGGAAATGTGAATAAAAAAGAAGGGTGGGGAAATGTGGATGATAAAGAATAGGGGAAAACTGTGGTTTAATGAATTTGGTGGGGAAACTGTGGAAAAAGAAGAATGGTGGGGGAAAACGGGTTGGAAAATGAATAGTGGGGAAACTGTGGACAATAAATTGGGGGGGAAAACTGTGGTAATGAAGGGTTTGGGGAAACTGTGGTTGAAAAAGGAAGGGGTGGGGAAACTGTGGATAATGAATGGGGGGGAAACTGTGGAAAAGGAAGAATGGTGGGGAAATGTGAATAATGAAGAATGGGGGGGGGAAATGTAGAAAAATAAAGGAATGGGGGGGAAAAACCGTGAATAATGAATGGGGGGGAAACGGGTGGATAATGAAGAATGGGGGGGAAAATTTGTGAATGATAAAGAATGGGGGGGAAAACTGTGGAAATGAATGGGGGGGAAAAATGTGGAAAATGAAGAAGGGGGGGGGGGAAATAAAGGATAAGGGAAAAAATGGGGGGGGAAAATGGGGATAATGAAGTTTTGGGGGAAAACAGAAACCACATTGGAGAATGGTTGGGAAACTGTAAAAAGGGGGGGGGAAATTGAAAAAGGGAAAGAATGGTGGGAAAAAATATGGATAACGAAAAAAATGGTGGGGGAAAAATTTTAAAAAATTTTTTTAAAAGGGAAATGTGGTAATGCAGAATGGGGGGGAAAACTTGGATAATAAAGAACAGTGGGGAAAAACTGTGAATAATAAAAGAAGGGTTTTGGGGGAAACTGTGAAATAAAAAATGGGGGGGGAAAAACTGTGGATAATGAAGAATGGGGGGGAAAACTGAAAATTTAATAAAGGAATAGGGGGGAAACTTGAAAAGGGCAGAATGGGGGGGAAAAACTGGGGAAATTTTGAAGAATAGTGGGGAAAATGAATATAATGGGGGGAAGGGGTTGGGAAACTGTGGATGTTTAAAGAAGGGTGGGGAAACTGTCAATAATGAAGAATGGGGGGGGAAAAAAACTGTGGATGATGAAGAATGGTGGGGAAATGTGAATAATGAAAAATTGGGGGGAAAATGAGAAAATTTGGAAGAATGGGGGGAAACCCTGTGGATAATGAAAAAGGGGGGGGAAACTGTGGTTTTGGGAAGAATGGGGGGGGGAAAAACACCCGGAAAATTGCAGAAGGGTTTGGGGGAAATGTGGATAATGAAGAAGGGGGGGGAAAAATGGGGGATAATGAAGAATGGTGGGGAAAACTGAGAATAATGAAAAAATGGGGGGGGTAACTGTGGATAATGAAGAATTTTTTGGGGGGAAACTGTGGATATTGAAAAAGGGGGGGAAAAAACTATGGATAATGCGGGAATGGTTGGAAACTGTGGAAAATGAAAAAAGGGGTGGGGAAACTGGGATAATAAAAGAAGGGGGGGAAAAAATGTGGATAATAAAAGAATGGGGGGAAAACAGAAACCACCCGGGCAAAAGGGTTTGGGGAAAACTGAAAAAATGGTGGGGAAATTGAAAAAATAAAGGGAAATGGTGTAAAAACTATGGATACTAAAGAATGGTTGGGGAAATATTAAAAATTGTGAGGAAACTGTGGTTAAGGCGGGAAGGGTGGGGAAAAAGGGGAAATTTAAAAAGAATGGTGGGGAAAACTGGGGTAATGAAGAAGGGTGGGGAAACTTTTGAAAAAATTAAAGTTTTTGGTGGGAAAACGGGAAATTAATGAAGAATGGGGGAAACTGGGGAAAAAATCCAGAATGGGGGGGAAAAATGTGGAAAAGAAGAAGGGTTTTTAAAAACGTGGATAAGGGAAAAATGGTGGGGAAACTGTGGTAATGAAAAATGGGGGGGGGAAAAATGTGGTTTTTTGGATGAAAAAATTGGTGGGGAAACTGTGGTGTGAAGAATGTGGGAAAACTGGGGAAAAATTTGCAAAATTGGTGCTAAAAAATGTGGATGATGAAGAATGGTGGGGAAAACCTTTTGAAAAATGAAAAATTGGGGGGGAAAAAACTGTGGATAAGGGAAAAAATTGGGGGGGAAAACTGTGGAAAGGGAAGAATGGGGGGGAAAAACTGTGAAAATTTGAAAAATTGGGGGGGGAAACTGGGAAAAGAAGTTTTAGGGGGGAAAAACTGTGGAAATGAATGGTGGGGAAACTGGGGAAAGATAAAGAATGGTGGGGAAACTGTAAATAATAAAGAATGGTGGGGAAACTGTGGATAAGGGAAGAATGGGGGGGAAAAACTGTGGATGTAAGGAATGGTGGGAAAAAACTGGGAATAATGAAGAAGGGTGGGGAAATTTTGGATGATGAATTTTTGTGGTAAAATTTGGGAAAAATAATGAAAAATGGGGGGAAACTGTGAAAAAATGAAGAAGGGGGGGAAAAAATGGGGGAAATGAAGAATGGTGGGGAAACCCTGTGAATAATGAAGAATTTTGGGGGAAACTGGGGAAAGGGATGAAGGAATTTGGGGGGGGGAAAACTGGGGAAAATTGAAAAATGGGGGGGGAAACTGTGGATAATAAAGGAATAGGGGGGGAACTGTGAATAACGAAAAATGGTGGGGGAAACTGTGGATGATAAAGGGAATGGGGGGGAAAAAACTGGGAAAAAATGAAAAAAGGGGGGGAAAAATGTGGTTTTTTTGAAGGTAGGGGGGGAAATTGTGGAAAAATAAAAGGTGGGGAAAAACTGTGGATAATGAAGAATGGGGGGGGAAAAAATTTTGGGTTAATGAATAGGGGGGAAAACCCTTGTGGCCCAATAAAATTGGGGGGGAATTTGTGGTTAATAAAACGGGGGGGAAACTGGGATGATGAAAAATGGGGGGGAAAAACTGTGGATAAGGGAATGGGGGGGGGAAAACTGTGGAAAAGAAAAATGGTGGGGAAATGTGAATAATGAAAATGGTGGGGAAAATGTAGATAATAAAGAATGGGGGGGAAAAAATTTAAGAATAATGAATGGTGGGGAAAACTGTGGAAAATGAAGAATGGGGGGGAAATGGGATGATAAAGAATGGGGGGGAAAATGGGGAAATAATGAATGGGGGGGAAATTTGTGGAAAATTTAAAAGAATGGTGGGGAAAAATGTGGTTAAAAAAGGGAATGGTGGGGAAATTTGTGGTTAATGAAAAAAATGGGGGGGAAAAAACAAGCCCATTGGAGAAGGTTTTGGGAAACTGTAAAAATGGGGGGGGAAATTGGAAAAAAAAAGAATGGGGGGGGAAAAACTAGGGGATAACGAAGAATGGTGAGGAAATTTAAAAATTGTGAGGAAATGTGGAAAATGCAAAAAATGGGGGGGGAAAACTGTGGATAATGAAGAACAGGGGGGGGAAACTGTGAAAATAAAAGTTTGGTGGGGAAAAAAAAGTAATAATGAAGAATTTTGGGGAATGTGGATAATGAAGAAAGGGTTTGGGGAAACTTTTAAATTTAATAAAGGGAATTTAGGGGGGGGAAAACTGTGCATAATGCAGAATGGGGGGGGAAACTGTGGAAAATTTGAAGAAAGTGGGGAAAACTGAAATAATGAAAGAATGGTTGGGAAACTGTGGATGATGAAAAATTGGGGGGGAAAAACTTTTCAATAATGAAGAAGGGGTGGGGAAAAACTGTGGATGAGGTAGAATGGTGGGGAACTGTAAAATAATGACGAATGGGGGGGAAAACTGAGAATAATAAAAGAATGGGGGGTTTAAAACTGTGGTTAAGGGAAGAGGGGGTGGGGAAACTGGGGATATTGAAAAATTGGGGGAAAAATTTGGGAAAATTTTGCAAAAGGGTTTGGGGAAACCCTGGGGTTTAATGAAGAATGGGGGGGGAAACTGTGGAAAATAAAAGGAAGGGTGGGGAAAACTGGGGATGATGAAGAATGGGGGGTAAAAACTGGGAAAAATTGAAAAATGGGGGGGGAAATGTGAAAAAGAAGAATGGTGGGGAAAACTGTGAAAAATTAAAGAAGGGTTTGGGGAAACTGTGGAAAAATTGAAAAAGGGTGGGGAAATTTGGTTTAATGCGGGATTGGGGGGGAAAACTGTGGAATGGAAAAAAAAGGGAATAGGGGGGAAACTGTGGATAATGATTGGGGGGGGAAACCCGGTGGATGAAAAAGAAAGGGGGTAAAACTGTGGATAATGAAAAAGGGTTTGGGGAAATGTGAAAAAATGAAGAATGGGGGGAAAAAATGGGAATAATAAAGAATGGTGGGGAAACGTGGATAATGAAGTTGGGGGGGGAAACCTGTGGTTTATGAAGAATGGGGGGGAAAACTGTGGATAATGCAAAATGGGGGGGAAAAAATGTGAATAATGAAGAATGGTGGGGAAACTGGGGATAAAAAATAGGGGGGGAAACTGTGGACAATGAATGGTGGGGAAACTGGGGGATAATGAACGGGGGGGGAAAACTGTGGATGATGAAGAATGGTGGGGAAACTGTGGTAAGGGAATGGTGGGGAAACTGTGGAAAATTTGAAGAATGGGGGGGGAAAACTGTGAATAATAAAGGGAATGGTGGGGAAACTGTAGAAAATTAAAAGAATGGTGGGGAAACTTTTGAATTTTTGAATGGGGGGGGGAAAACTGGGGGATAATGAAAAATGGGGGGGAAAAAGGGTGGATGAAAAGAATGGGGGGAAAAACTGTGGATAAGGGAATGGGGGGGGAAAACTGTGGATAAGGGGAAGGAATGGGGGGGGAAACTGTGGATAAATGAAGAAGGGTGGGGAAATGTGGAAAAGAAGAATGGGGGGAAAAACGCACACATTGGAGAAGGGTTTGGGGAAAAACCTGAAAAAAATGGGGGAATTTAAAAAAATGAAAAATGGGGGGGAAAAATATGGATAAGAAGAATGGTGAGGAATTTTTAAAAAATTGTGGGGGAAAAAACGTGGATAATGCAAAATGGGGGGAAAAAACTGTGGATAATGGAAAAACGTGGGGAAATTGGGGAATAATAAAAGAATGGTGGGGAAAAGGGGAAAGGGAATAATGAAAAATGATGGGGAATTGTGGTAAGGAAAAAATGGGGGGGGAAACTGAAAATAATGAAGAATGTGGGGAAACGGGGAAATAATGCGAATGGGGGGGAAACTGTGGTTTAAGGGAAAAATTTAGTGGGGAAACTGAATATAAGGGAAGAAGGGTTGGGGGAAAACTGTGGATGTAAAAGAATGGTGGGGAAAAATTTCAATAATGAAGAATGGGGGGGAAAAACTGTGGATGATGTAGAATGGGGGGGAAAATTTTGTGAATAAGGGAGAAGGGTTTGGGGAAACTGAGAATAATAAAGAATGGGGGGTTTTAAACTGGGGGATAATAAAAGAATGGGGGGGAAAATGTGGATTTGGAAGAATGGGGGGGGAAACTATGGAAAAATGCAGAAGGGTTTGGGAAAAACGGGTGGTAATGAAGAATGGGGGGGAAAAAACTGTGGTAATGAAGAAGGTGGGGAAATTGGGATGATAAGAATGGGGGGGAAAAATGAAAAATTAATGAAGAATGGTGGGGGAAAACTGTGAAATAATGAAAAATGGGGGGGAAAAATTGTGAAAAATTTGAAGAATGGGGGGGAAAGGGAAAATTGGAATGGGGGGGGGAAAACTTTGGTAAGGGCGTTTGGGTTTGGGGAAAACGGGTGGAAAATTGAAGAATAGGGGGGAAAGGAAACTGGGGAAAAGGGAATGGGGGGGGAAAATGGGGAAAGATGAAGAAAGGGGTTTAAAAATGGGGAAAAGAAGAAGGTGGGGAAAATGTGAATAATGAAGAAGGTGGGGGAAAAAAACTGGGGAATAATAAAAAAAATGGGGGGGAAAAAACTGGGTTTAATGAAGAATGGTGGGGAAACTGTGGATTTGAAGAAGGGGGGGGGAAAACCCTGTGGTTTAAGGGAAAAATTTGGGGGGGGAAAAAAGTGTTAATGAAGAATGGGGGGGGAAACTGTGGAAATGAAGAATGGTGGGGAAACTGTGGATAATGAAAAATTTGGTGGGGAAAACAGCACACATCGGCGAATGGTTGGGAAGCTGTAAAATGGGGGGGAAATTTTTTGTAAAATAAAGGGAATGAGGGGGAAAAAACTTTGGTTTAATAAAAGAATGGGGGGGAAAAATATTAAAAATTGTGGGGGGAAAACTGGGGGATAATGCAAAAATGGGGGGGGAAAATGGGGTTTAAGGGAAGAATGGGGGGGAAAACTGTGAAAAATGAAGAATGGTGCTAAAAACCTGTGGTTAATGATGAATGGGGGGGAAAACCCTGTGGAAAAATAAAGAATGGGGGGAAAAAACTGTGAAAAATTTGAAGAATGGTGGGGAAACTGGAAATTGAAGAATGGGGGGGAAACGGTGGTAATGAAGAATGGGGGGGGAAACTGTGGTAATGAAAAAATGGTGGGGAAACTTTTGGGATAATGAAGAATGGTGTGGAAAACTTTTTGGTTGTTAAAAAAATGGGGGGAAAAACTGTGGATGATAAAGAATAGGGGGAAAAATGTGAAAAAATGCAGAATGGGGGGGGGGAAACTGTGGTTGATGAAGAAGGGGTTGGGGAAATGGGGGGAATGATGAAGAATAGTGGGAAATCTTTTGAAAAATGAAGAATTTGGGGGGGAAACTGTGCTTAATCCCGGGAATGGTGGGGAAACTGTGGATAAGAAGAATGGGGGGGGAAAATGTGGAAAATGAAAAATTGGTGGGGAAACTGTGGATAATAAAGAATGGGGGGGAAAGGACTGTGAAAAATTTGAAGAATGGGGGGGAAAAATTTGGGATGTTTAAAGGGAATGGTGGGGATACTGTGAAATTTTGAAGAATGGTGGGGAAATGTGGATGATGAAGAATAGTGGTGAAATTGAAATGAAAAATTGGGGGGGGAAAAACTGTGGTTAATGAAGAATGGGGGGGGAAACGTGGATTAAAGGAAGTTTTGGGTGGGAAATCCCAAAAATGGGGGACGAATGGTTGGGAAACTGAAAAAAATTGGGGGGGAAAATTTTGAAAAATAAAAAGAATGGTGCGAAAAACTATGGAAATGAAGATTGGGGGGGGAAAATATTAGAAATTGTGATAAAAACGGGGGATAATGCGGAATGGTGGGAAAAACTGTGGATAATGAAGAAAGTGGGGAAACTGTCAATCCCAGAAGAATGGTAGGGAAACTGTGAAAATAAAGGGAATTTTGGGGAAACTGTGGTTTAATGCAAATGGGGGGGAAAATTTTTGTGGATAATGCAAAAATGGGGGGGAAAAAACTGTGGATAATGAAAAATTGGGGGGGGAAAATTTTGGGTTTTTTTGCAGAATGGTGGGGAAAAACTGTGGATAATAAAGAAT